>CAEGAG010277494.1:0-228225 GCA_903067065.1 Brachyrhaphis terrabensis
ACTTCACAACTGTATTGGTGGGGTGGATGGCCACGCAGTCGTGTGTAAACAGGGTAAAGAGAGCTGGGCTGAGCACACAGCCCTGCGGCGTGCCTGTGTTGAGGACCAGTGGGGACGATGTTAAACCACGTATTCTCACCACCTGAGGTCTGTTGGTGAGGAAGTCTCTGATCCAGTGACACAGTGAAGCGGGCAGCCCCACCTCGAGTAGCTTCAGCACCAGCTTGTCTGGGATGACGGTGTTAAATGCTGAGCTGAAGTCTACAAATAGCATCCTAACATAAGTGTTAGGATGCTGCAGATGGGTCAGGGCTGTGTGCAGAGTGATGGAGACAGTTCAGTCATCTGTCCGTGGTTAAACCTGTGAACAAGAGGTATTGCTGCAAAGGTGGTGACTCAATTGCCTGTGCTTTCTTCCAGGTGCATGACTTTTGACCTATTGGCTTTTTTTATTTTAAATTACAATGTCTTGCTTCATATATGCTTTGTCGAATCTAAGCTTTCTGTATGATTTATGGGATTGATATGAATAAGAATCTTTTTGTGCCTGTCTGTATACCTGACAATGACTTGGAACTGTTTTCGTAAAGTGCCTTGTGACATGTTTTGCGGACTGGAAATTAATTGAACTCAACTGAAAAACGATGTTCAAACATACATCTTCAGAATGAAATAAACAAAATCCAGTTGGTATACATGTTGCTGTGGTGTCAGACACTGCCGTATTTTTTTAATGTTTTTATTTTTTTACAAAAGACCAGAACCAATGACGGCTTCATTTCACTTATGTCTGTGGTTAGTTCCAAAAATCTGAAGTTTAATACTTTTGCTAAGTGTTAAAACAAGTTCCTTTTTTTTCTTTCTTTTTTTTTTTTTATAAGTCTCACATTCATCTTTATGTTTGTTTGCTTAGAGAGTGACATTCTAATTTTTTGACCTCTTTCTCGGTTTTTGCGTGAGCCAGGATTACATACTTTGGTATGTTGTGTGTTTTTTACTCTGTAGATTTCAGCATTTTGCTTTGTTGTCATACATATGTTTCAAATTATCAAACTTCTTTAATATCAGACATTTGACTATTGAAATTCAATTGTTTTAAAGTTATTTATAACAACTAGTTCTTGATTCAAGAGGCAGCTACCTGTCCACATAGCAAACCATATTGGTTTGTAGCGCTCTTTCCTTAATAATTAAAAAAAAAGTGAACTTTTTCTTTAACCACTTTATATTTGCCTCATACTTAACTGTGAACAATATTCTGAATAATTTAAGAGTGACAAAAAGGCAAAATAATAATAATAATAAATGGTAAATTAAAAATCGAATTTGGATGAAGCCAAATGGCACTCCTAGTTTATAAAATGCTTGTGCATGTTCCCAAACAAATTGTGAAACATCTGGAAAGTAACATGCACAGACAAGAGGGCCCTTGAGCCTCCCCACCTTTCAACACTTTCCATGTAGGTCTCTTTTAGGTCAGCCAGGCCTGCTGTAGCTTAGATGTTTTTGCTCAAATTTAACCTAAGCAGACTTTTGAAGTCAAGTTTTATTTGGTTAGAGGGAGTAAAAGAGAAAAAGGAAGATGACTACCTGACCCAAACTCTCACTTTTCAAAAATCTTTATGACAAGACATATATTCCAAATAACACTCTACCGTCCACAATAACGTGCAGTGACATGCTACTCTACGGAAAAATAATAGATGTCTTCTTTAATTTGGTTAATAATAATAGCAAGAACTATACAGAGTCCTGAAACCACGTCATGAGTGCTGAATGACTCACGAATAAACGATCGAAGACTTGAATGCGAATTTTAATTAGTTATTTTAGAAAGAAAAAAAAAAAACTCCCGTGGAAAAACCCGTCAGGAAGTTGCTGTTACACGATAGGCTGCAGCAGCAGCAGCAGCAGCAGAGAGAGAGAGGCAGCTCTGTTCGGTGCTGAGGCTTTCACACGGACTTTACAGCTGTTCTGTTCGGTTCCCCACACAACCGCCGAGGAGAAAGCGAAGATAGAAACATCTGTTGATCATCGGTAGGTGAATTCCTTGTCACTTCAACCTTACTGCGAGCTCTGCTTTCCGTCTCGTACGCGATTGTCAGGTCTTCCGTTTTATTTAAGAAACCACGTTCTGCATATTCTGTTACTGTCGCGTTTGCTGTTGGCTCCTTGTGATTACGTTCGCCTTTTAAAGCTACAAAAAAATAAAATAAAATAAATGAAACTACAGCAACTACAGCATATGATGCTACTAAAAGGTGTCTGTTTCGAGAGATTCGCCTCCGATGGGTTTTGAACGCGGTTTTACGCATCGGTTGTTTTCATCCTCACGTTTTAGTGACTTTGGATTTTATGCAGTAGAGCATCGGAGCGAGAAACTGTAGCGTGGAAATGATTTTTTTATTTTATTTTTTTATTTTTTGGGATGATTTTCGGATTTTTAAAGCTATTTTTTGTGTGTATGGGATTTGGATACAGCCTCCGTTGCAGAACCATCCTGACCCAAATGGCCTGAGCTACATCAGATTTGGAGAACATCTGCAAACATTTATTGTCAAATCTTCCCACATATATATTGTCAATTGGATTTTGGTCTGGACAGTAACTCTCTCACAGCTTTCCTACAGCACCATGTTATCAGTGATCCATGGTTTTGTTGTGTATTAAAAAGTTCAGTTTTGTGCTCATGTTACTTGAGCACCTAATTTTGCAACTTTGTGAAAAGCTCGATGTGTTCTTTCAGCTACAAAAGCCAGATTTTTGGTCAGTCTGTTTCTCTGATTTACTCTTTTCTTATTGAGTCAGTTTAGGTGCACAACGTTGACTTGTGAAAACTATCTGTCACACTGGATTGTATTTAGGGGTATTTCATCGTGCTCAACATTCACATCTCAAGTTTTAGATTTTGCTCGTGAAAACGTAAAACATGATGTTTTTTTGTTGTTGTTGTTGTTTAAGGTAACCAAGCATGGCCATCATGCTGGCGGCTGCAGTACTCAAGCTCTACGTCATTGGAACTGCACTTTCCGTACTGGCATTTATTTATGGGATTGCTGACCCCTTCGGGGGACTCATGTACGCTCAGAGCCACCACTACATCCACGGACTGGACCAACAGACACAGAGGCAGATCCCCTCTGGGTCCCACGTGCAAAGAGCATCTGTGACAAGAAACATTGGCTGACGAGGAACTTTGTGATGTTGGATCTTTGCTTCACTTCAAAGAGACTTGGACTGTACATATTTTTCGTCCCAGGGGATGTTTTGTCTGTTTCTTTGTCTACTGTTAAAAAAAAACAACTAAAAATATTGTGCAGCTATTTTTCAGAGCAACTACAAAGCTGTAACAGATGTAGCAGCACTACTGAACAATTTGCACTAAAACTAGAATGTTTTTGTAGCTGTTTCTGAAATAAAATACCTTCTTTTTAATCGTTTAACATGTGTAAAGTCATTGCAAACTCTCTTTAAGACATGGTTTATAGGAGCAGTAAATCAGGATTGTGACAAACAGGTCCAGACAAAGTCTGAAGAAAAAAGAACTGCGCAACAGCAGCTTAATTTATGGGGAGAGAAATTAATTTCTTTGAGAATAGTTGTTTAACTGGTACTTGCTCTGGACTGTTGTTCTGTGTACTTACTGTGGTTCTGCTGATTTTTTTATAGGTTCAGGGAACGAAAATGTGGTAAACCAACAAGTTAGAGCACATAGAAATCTTAGATAGTGAATCATCAGATTCAAACGCAAGAGACTATTGACGCAACAGTGTTGACCCTATTGAATGTGCTTTTGTGTGTCGACGAATGCTTGAAACCTACACCAACTGGTTTTAATAAGTAATGGGTGGGGGAATCTTTTTCTTAATTATTATTTTTTAAAGGTTAAAGCTATACTGAAATTGTTACGTACACAAGACCAGTCATCGGAGTTGACTCAAAGCTTCCGTATTTCACATTTTGCTATCCATGCCTCATCGAGTTCTCAAAAATGACAGTTTCGTCTTCTAGTTCTGAGAAGCACTTTTAACATTTGCTCGTTGACATTTACTTGAACCCTTTTTAGATAGAGAGAGAAAAAGAGAAGGACAGATGCTGAAGACGACTCGGAAAGAGGAAGAAAGGGATTTCATTGACTTAGGGCATGATTATTGGAGCAAAACAGGCTCGTCTTTGTATTTCAGAAACTGGTAAAATACTGGGATTTTCATACCACCAACCATCTCTGGGATTGCGGTGAATGGTTAGAAAACAAAAAGCAAAGATCCAGTGGTTAAAAATTTCTTTTTGTTTTTCAGAGGTCAGAGCAGAATGGACAGCATTGTTCAAGCTGATAAAGCCACAACAATAACTCAAATAACTAGTCAAGATATACAAAATATGATCTCTGAATGCACAAAAGACTGTGCCCTGAAAAATATATGGGCTACAGAAGCAGAAGACAAAACTGGGTCATCTTAAAACGGGAAACTGAGGTCACAATTCACACGTCCTCACTGTAACTGGATAACAACAGATTGGAAAATATTGTCTGATCCAATCAGTGTTGTGTTCAGCTGTGGTTTTCAGATATTAGGGTCAGAACTGGGCATAAAAGTCATTTTAGCATGCATCCATCCTGTCTTGTATAAACAGTTCAGGTTTTCAGTTTGCTACTTTAGATGTATTTGACAGGAAAGTTATTTTTAAAAAGTCAGCATCTCTGCTGACAAAGATCATTGTACACGTCTGGATTCCTACAGAAAGGAAGTTTATCATCTTGCACTTTTCTTCATTTACGTTGTGGTTTTGTGTCCATCATCCCTCCGTTTTACGAGCCATTAGTAACCTACTGTGTGAGGTTGCATCTGTTGCCGCTCCCAAAACTTAATGATGACATGCACTTCCGAACAAGACTCATCTACCCGAAATGTCGTTTACGTGCATCTCTTGGCTGGAGATTTAACCAGGATACAGCCTGCAGCAAGACAGCTGCACTTTTTTTAATTTTTTTTTTTATTTCCTTTATTTAACCAGGTAAACCCCATTGAGATCTGGATCTCATTTTCAAGAGGGACCTGGGCAGGACTTTGTTGGCAGGATCACTGCTAAACGTATCCTCATAGAAGAGTTTTTCTATTGAAAGAAGTTGCTTAAATATTTACTCCTCGTCAGTACATGTCCTCCTTTTCAACGTCTGCGTAAGCAAAAACAAGGCTGAAAACTTGTATGTCAATTGTCAGAATCTTTCTGCACGTTATGCTCACCCAGGGCAATTATAGAAAGATTGACGATACGTGAAAAAATGGTTGACCCCATCTGTTGATTTTGTTACTACAACAGAAGCAGGGGCCAAAAATATACATCTTAAACATTTAAAAGGTTCTTTTATTTAAAAGTGAAACCATATAGGCTATAGATTCATTTCACAGAGAGTGGTATTTAGTTGTTTATCTCAACTAATTTTGATCATGAAACCAATTTTGGTCATGAAGACCAATAAAAAGATCCTTCTTGCAGTGCTTGGAGGTAAACAAAAAAAAAAAAGTTCTGATCCAGCAAATTTCAAGCAAATTTTGCTTACATTTGGTAATGTGGGTGGGTACAGAGTCCAGGTGGGATGAAATCTATATTTTCATGAAACTGATCAGCCAAGGAAAGCATGAAATGACCTTCTGCTGACAAGTTGGTGTAATAACCCACCGTGGACCAAAACCAGCAGACAACACCGTCCTCTTCTTCCTGATTCTGCTTAATATCCATATCCAAAAGATTTAAGACTACCAAGTAGCAATCCAGTCCTTTTAGTTTTTAGCGCATGTAAGGCACTTCTTCCTTTGTCTCTGGTTCAGGAGTGGCTTTAGGATTGCAACATGTCACTTAACTGAGCTTAGTTTCACTATCAAAACCATTTGTTTTTCTTCCATTAAACTTTCCATTAAAATGCTTGTATACAGACTTATATCAACACACAGCTTTTTACCAACAACCTTTTGGAGCTTTCCCTGCTAGTGGAGGAAAACTCTTAACTGTGAAAAACCACAATGTTGGGGAATGCGTTTATTGTAACCTGCAATAATCAAAATTAACTTAAATCCTCACATGGTATGTTGTCACTTTACCTCATGGAAAACATTGACTTTTGATGGTGTTAAAACAAACTGGAATAAAAGTAATGTAATAATAGGAAAAAACTGTGAACAAAAAAGAAACAATGCCCCTCAGAAAAGCAGAACCAGGATAAATAAATGCCTTTTACATCAACAAAAAGTTATAAAACATTTAAAAAAAAAAAAAGTACAAATGGACAGTGGATGTGTTCACATCTTCTGTTGAAATTGAAATCCTTCCTGCAGGTCACATGGATGCGGGTGGGAGCACCTGCTCTCTTAACACAGCACTTTTTTATGTTAATGACCCGTTGAAGCACTCCCCACCCCCCGGGCTTGCTTTCATAGTGCAACACCTTCAGCTGAGCCAGTATCTGCAGGGACACAGGTCACTGTAACTCTTCCTTCCTCTGAGGGTCCACTCTCTCTGCTGACATGATCTGGACCACTGTGCTCCTCGGTGGGCTGTGCGTCCTCCACGTTGCCCTCCTTCTCTTAGCCGAGGGGAGCAGCAGCGGCGGTCCCTGGGGAAGGATGGTCACTTTCCGGCGGGACAAACAGGCCCCACGCCTCCAGAGGGACACCAGCAGCTCCACAGACTCTTCAAACCCTTCTAGCGGTCCTGCCTTCGCCTCCTGCCGGCTTCCCCTCACCCCGACCGAACACAAGATTCTGGACGATAACACACAGGAGGTGAGAGCATGAAGAGAGCCGCCTATTAATAAGTACTTCAGATTTATTTAAGCCTAGACATGCAGCACAAAAGAGAGGCTGATTAATAATTTTAAAAATATGTTGATGTTTTTTTCTTTTTCATTTATTTATCAGGTGTTGTAGACTTAAGAACCAAAAGAAGCGGAGGAGAATGGAAGAAGTTTGCGTCATTACTGATGTAAATGACATTTGAACATTTTTGCCCTCTTTTTCTCCTAGACAGGGTTTAACGGTGATGACGGCTCCCACGTGATTCTCACATGGGTGGGCGATGGTACAGGAGTGAGTGTCCCATTTGGTCTTCTTCAGGCTCATATGCAGCTTTCCGTTTTATAGCATAAATATCCGGTTTGTACGAAAGTAGAAGTTTGCTGTTATTAGTCAAACAAATATTGAAGTAATCCAACTAGATTTGTGTGGTTTGCTCTAGTTAAAACAGATTAAAACACACAAAAGAGACTGAAGAAATGTAGTCATGCAACAAGAAAACACAGTAAGCAATTAGAAACATTTTTTAACACATACTAAAACATAATCCATAAACAGACATATATATGTGTATAAAGATTCATATTTTAGTATCATCTAATAAATTGTTATTGTAATGTTGTCAACATTACTTGTGAAACATAAACTCAAATATCACACACATAATAGCTAAGTTTTGGACTTAATCTGATGGCTGCATTACCACTGTTTGAAGTGGATCTGTGTGCTGCTTTTTGTCTGAAACAAATTTTTCATGATTATTTGACTCATTTTTTATTGTGAGAGTTTGAAGAAACACTCTCGTGAGTTCAGGGTTAATCTTAAGAATCGCCCCACTCACACAGTGTTTCTCCGTCTACCAGGTGATCCTGGTGCTGTCGACAATCAGCGCTCCGCTTGACTCCTACCTGGCGGGAGGCTCATCTCGACTTTACCGAAGGTGAGTCCAAATTTAACCTGCATATTCCTTCTAGGAATACAATAAATGTCCTTCTTATTTCTCAACAGCACAGATTATGGCAAGTCCTTTCACGACATCTCCCACCGCATCAACCACACCTTCATCAAAGAGGAGCTTGGAATCAGTGTTGGACCAGGGAGCTCAGTGAGTTAACAGCATAGCCATCAGTTTGTTTGCAAACTTTACAGACAGTGCTGCTTAACGTGGGGATTTCTGTGTTAAACTAATAACCTCCTCCGTCCTTTCGGTTGACACCATTCTAAGGATTGGGACATTGGAAACTCTGAGGAAACGCTGTGAGATTCTAGAAGTCAAACTGAAACAGAGCATTGGATGTGGTTGAGGATGTGAAAGTGTGAAGACACCTCCATTGTTGTCAAAAATCAACTCTATCAATGTCTTCTGTTTCCACACATCCAATCAGCGTGGCTGATTTTTTTGCTTAATTTTTATTTTTTTGAGAAGCTGTAAAAGAATTTGATTAAAACCATAAAGTTAAATTTTGGACTCAACTGACCAGAGTCCTTCGTCCAAATGATTACTTTGATGATGCTTTGAACAGTGGTTTTCTTCTAACCACTCCTCTGTGGAAACCAGATTTGTGGAGCAAAAAGTTTCTTTACACTACATAATTATGCACAAAATGTTGTTGGTTCATTGAACAAAATTCCCCCCCAAAATAGTGTAGCATAATGTGTGTAATGTGGAAAAACTGTGAAAAGTTCAAGCTCTGGGAATAGTGTTTCTAGGCCTTGTACGCATGACAACTGACACACCTCATATCTTCTCTCGACCCATTTCCATTGCAGGTGATACTGACTGCAGACACACCCATAGTGGACAACCCAGGAGGGATCATCTTCACCTCTATGGATGCTGGAGCAACTTTCAAATCCACCCAGCTGCCCTTTCACCTGGATCAGTCCATTACTTACCACTTCTTCAACCCCGACTACTTGGTGGCCCTTAGCATAGACGTGAGTCTTTTGAACCTTTCACTTCCCTGCTCATGTTTTCCCGTCTGTGGTTTCCTACGCCTTGTTTAATACTCTCAGCCGACACTCTGTCAACATGTCGAGAACACACCTTAAAGAAAAAGCAAACACTGCTCTGTTTCCTGACTTGCAGGACAGTCTTTGGCTCTCGCTGGACTTTGGTGCTACATGGACAAAAGTTCACGAGGGAGTGCATTCTTTCTCATGGTGAGGATAAACAGGAAACAGTGTTAGTCAGCGCAGATTAGGCTGAGATTAAATATAATTACACAGCATCTGGCTGTTAGAACATATTGCTTTGCAAGATGGCATACTCTACAGAAAAGGAGAACTCTCCAAAAAAAAAAGAAAACAAACAAAAGAAAAAAACATCCCTTATAAGAATCTTGTGACTTTCTGTGTAACGTTGGTAACTTCCTGTTTCTATCAGGGGGGCAGGCACAAATCTGTTCTTCAGCTGCAGCCGGGTTGATGCAGGTAAGAAGCAAGAAAGTTTTAAAAGGGAAGTCACCGATCTTTACTTGAAGTGCCTTTTGGTAGTTTTATGGAGCGACGTCCAGAGATGAGGGTATTTCCGGTTCTGAAAGAGGCTTGGAGGCTTTTAGAAAAAATCAGATTTATCAGTGCTCAGCAGAGTCAAATACTCTTTTTTAATGGTTGTTTCATGTCAGCTGGTCACTGTCCACATGAAACCCTGAAAATTAAACTATTTTAACCCAGATCTGCAGCTCAATAACTTATTTTACCTGAACAAAGACACTGAACGTCATATTTTGTCAGTTTATTTCTTCCTGGGCACCAAGAGAAAGTTTCCAAGGGAGGCTGACCTGAGCTCCACTGGCCTCAGGGTTTCCATCTAAAACCAAAAGCATAAACACAATTTAATTGAGTTTATTATACCTGGGTTATGTATAAAAAGGTGGGAAAGCTGAGCTGGCAGAGTGTCATCAATCACAACAGCAGGGTAAACTACAACAACAAATGTAATATATATATGAAAAAAAAATCACAACTTATTAGACATAATCACCTCAATTTAATGCAACTAGTCATTAAACTGTATCAATCGAGTTTTTACACAATGTGAAGGCTGACTAACTCATTAGGAAACAAAATCTAATTTCATTCTTTTATTAGTTGAAGCAGAAGAAAGAGGAGATTTAGTGTTGAAGAGGACGAAGGACTTGGGGAAGACCTTCACCATAATTCACGAGGACATCTTCAGTTTTGGCTACATTGGAGCCTTCCTCTTCTTCTCCGTGATGGAGGACCCGGTAAGATGAAAGGACTCAACGTTGTCCTGTAGTGATTCGGCCGTCCTCCCCGGGTGTGTGTTCGATAACACCGTGTTCGTTTCCCCAGAGGTCTCCTCGTGTCATGTATTTTTCATCAGACCAAGGAGAGACCTTCAGTCAGGCGCTTCTGCCTTCTGCATCAACAGAGCAGGTAAGAAAGGCTTGGATTTGTTGCTTGGGATGTTCAGATCAGGAATTTTAGTTGCTGATCCAAATCTGTTTTCATTCCAGGATAGATATTTATCTACACATACTTGTATAAACTTGTGCTGTTTTCAAGTGGGAGGCTAACATTAGCACGCTTACTACTTTTTGATAAGAGTCATCAATGATTATCTTTATAACATTTCAATGTGGTTCCAGTTCATTGTGTATAGATAAAACTTACACACTTATTCTTATATTTCCTTGAGATGATATTTGCTGCTGCTGTATAAGTGGATGTATTGGATTAATTTGAATTGGGGTAGATGGGGTGGATTTGTGTGTAGGGGGGTGTGTGTGTGTGTGGGGGTGGGTTGGGGCGGGAGGGTCATATTAAGCTGTTTAAATGCATCTCTCAAATTCTATCTAATTTTTTCTTTCCTTTTTCACTTGAGTTGAACACTTCCTTGATCACATACATCATAGTTTCACAAACAAGAATTTTCAACCAGAAATACCACAGAAATCAGTTAAGAAAGTGATCCTAGATTTTTTTTTTTTTTCTTCCGAAAGAGATATCGGTTCATCTTTCTGCTTACTCTGGTGAAAACGGTGATTAAAAAAAAAACTGTCCTTCTAAAAGAGCTTCAGATATTTGTCTTGTAAAAATGCGTTCTAAGATTTCCACACGCTTTGGTTCATTAGACGATTATTTACAGAAGCTGGTTTTAGGTAAAACTGGAAAGGCAAGATCTCCCTTTCCAACACTCCCTGAATGCACACCTGCCCCAATGAAACTCTTACCCGCACGTCATGTTGACACCGCAAACACAGACGTTGATTAGACTCTGATTCTAAAGAAGATTAAAGTAGTCATCAAAATGAAAAAAGAAGTTGCAGTTCTACATTTTTTCACCCTGATACTGTCTCTCAATTTGTGCGTGTGTTTGCAGTTTTACTCCATCCTGGACGGAGACGAGGACATGCTCTTCATGCATGTGGACAACCCAGGAGGTATCGCACAAAGACACAGGCCTGAGTTCACCTCTTCCTCTGAGACAGAAAGCATGCCCAGAAATGCTAAAACGTGCCCGACTCATTTGTATTTGAAAATATATCTAAGCCACGTGAGAGTTCATATCTTTTTGTTTTTTTGTGTGATGGAAAACGTTGACAAGAAGGGGTGAACTGGTTTCACTGGTTCTGTGATGCTGACAAGACATCCACTTCATTTGATAATTCACCCAACTCCAGTTCCTAATTATTTCTCTCTTCTCCTTTCCTGCTGCCTTGTTTCCTTCCCTTACTCTATATTTGTCTCACTAATTCAAGCTTTTGTAATTGTTTTCATATCAACCCTGCATCTTCTCCAGTTGGTGCTCTAAAATCAGCTCAGTGGGACTTTTGTACTGCAGAGATAAATAAGGGAGACATGTGGGCAGCAGGGGGCCTTATCTCTTGTTGGCTGCAGGGAAGCAGAATTAGGTTGCGCTGCAAAAACTGCTAATCTTGCCTGTGGATCAGAGCTTTGCACAAGCGCATACACTTCATGACATCACTCGCATCTCTCAACCATGTTTGTCCTTCAAGCTTTTAGCCAACACGTGTATTAAAGATTCACACTCATAACACAGGCTTAACGACATTCGGCCGTCTGGGGTTCTCCTTTGTGTCAGCGTGTTATAACCTGTATAGGTTTCCTATACTAAATAACACACCTAACGTGTTAACAAAAGATCTGCAACATAATCAAACCGTGGCCGCCACTTGACATTCCTGTTACAGTGTCATGTTGTTTGATTTCATCTCAGACACCTTCTTTGGAACTATGTACACGTCAGATGACCGTGGAATATTGTTCTCCAAGTCGCTGGAACGACATCTGTTTGATGGACACAGGAAGAGCGATTTCACCAACATCACCTCACTGAGGGGAGTTTATCTAACTAATAAACTAGATATCGGTAAGTTTCTCTATCAAGCTCTTCTCTTCTACCCCGGTTGATGCACACAAATCAACCCTAACCCTAACCCAAAGTCATTAAAAATAAACATAAGCACACCCTCTTGCTGGCTGAAAGTTTAGGTTAAACAGTTAAAAATATAACTTGGTGCTCATTTGATTCTAAATTTAGATATGGAAGGTATAACTTCCATACATGATACCATAAAGGGTAATTTCGCTTACGTTAATAGTGGTTTATAGGCATTTGTTAATGCACAGGCCAGTAAATGTTCTGACAGAGCACTTCAATCATATAGATTTGAAGTCTTTGACTAGATCTGTGATTCTCAAACTTTTCACAACAAGTACTACAGCCAGGGCTTGATTTAGGAAAATGTAGGGCTCTGGACTAGAGCAACATTTGGAGCTCCAGTCACACAAGTTTCCTTTATGCATGCAAATTATAATCTATTTATACTCTGTCACACATTAAGGCCAAAAGACTTTGTCCGGATGGAAATAGTCTCTCTAAACCCAACCCACATGACCAAAAATGTTACAAAGCATGTGCCAGGCCCGTATGTGGCAATGTAGCACAGTCACTGAAGAACGCCACGAACAAACATGGAGCAGTAGAGAATGTGCTTGTTATAGTGCATTCTCTTTGCCCACAAGGTTTGAGTTCCCAGTCAGTAACACATCAAGAACGTAGTTATGGAGAACAGACAGTGGATCTTGGTAGCTATTGGATATTTGTCATATTTCAAAGTCATTGTTGTCTGGATTATCATCAGCAGTCCTTTTTTCAACTTTCCCTGAAAATGTACCCAGAAGAACCTGATAAGGTATCGTGCCTTTAATCACCGAGTAGCTGTCTGCAGATCCTACCTGCTCTTTATAGACCTTTTATTTTGAACACAAAGAGGGGATCAAGGTTAGCTCCATTTCTGCAGGTTACCATGGTTCTGTGGCCACAAAACAAGATTTTCAGATCCTAGCCCATCTGTCACCAACTGGTTTAAGGTGCTGATTTATTGCTGTAACCAAAATCAAACTGTCAAACATCTGAAATTTGTCTTTTGTTCAAAGGCCCCATTTCCAGAAGTCATGTGGCTTGCTTAGAGACAGATTTGCAAATTGAAGCCGTTGAGTTTTCATCCCTTTTCTCATAGCAACCTTGCAGGCCATGCTGCTTTCTCTTCTTCTAATTACATCCTAATGAGCGTTAGCAGTTCACAAGTTGTCTGGAGCCGTTTAAAGTTGTCAGGGTTTTTTTTAGGAGCTTCCCTGCGTAGTGCACCTGGTAAGCAGGCTGGGCATTCACTGCTGGAAAAACCTGGCGGTTGGCAAGACTGTTTTCCATGTGTGAATAACCTTTTTGGAAATAACTTGGAAAAACACTTCCAGATTGTTGGACAGCAGCACTTCTGTAAGATCATTTCTAATTCTTCACCAAAATTCTCCACAGAGGATAACTCACAAAACTTCTGATTTTCTAGATCTTCTCACGCTTCCCAACAATAATTTAATCAATACAACTGAGCAGAGACATGTGGCTGATAGTGATCCTCATATTACTATGGAGTGCTTTTATCGTTGTTATCTTATAAACAGTGACATAGTGAGGTACATTAAGATCTGAAAATGTATCAAAATGGAAAGATATAACCAAAATCTCTTAAATTTTAGCTGCTTCTTCTTTTAAGTAAAATCAATATTTTTGGTTATTCAAAGTTACCCCTAAATGAACAAAAGTCCAACTGTGTTTTGCAAAATTTTGGACTGGACAATATTTTTGCTCTTCTGCCACCATATCTTCCTAAATATTCAATTGCATTTTAAAGCAGCTTGTCACCTTTTCATTTCTGTGCTCCCGTATTTAAACTCTGAGTATTTACCTTGAACTGACATCAGATGAAATTAAAAACCAAACCTGACCTGAGAACTTTGTTCTGTTGCAGATGGCCGAATAAGATCGGTCATCTCCTTCAACAGGGGAGGAACGTGGAGGCAACTGAAGAAACCCCAGAATGTGAACTGCGCAGACAATGTTAAGCGTGTATGTGAAGAAACGTGTGGAAAAAAGGCTTTATTTCTTAGACTTCGATTTCTAACTCTGGCTTTGTTGTCTATTTTTAACAGTGTAACCTTCACATTCATGGAGAACACAGTCGTAAAAACCGAATAGTTCCTATGCTTGCTCTGTCTGAGCCAACTGCCATTGGTCTCGTCATTGCTCACGGTAATTTGACGCCCTTTGTGTTAAATATGATTAGAATCTAATGTCATCTTAGTTTATATGATCTTTTTCTCCATCAGGCTCTGTGGGTGATTCTCTCTCATCGTCTCAGCACCCAGATGTGTTTGTTTCCTCAGATGGGGGGTATAACTGGAGAGGGAGCCTTAGGGGCCCTCACCACTACAGTATACTAGACTCTGGGGGTCTCATAGTGGCTGTGGAGGTTCACCGTGAAGGACAAGTCAAGACCATCAAGTAATTAAAGAAATTACCAGCAGCTTAGGTTTTGGTTAAGCTTGAAAAATAACACTTTGGTCAACAGCCAAAAAAAAAAAAATAAAAAATCGCCTGTGGTTTTTTAACTGTTTTAGGGTCATTTTGATGAGCTGAATCCAAAAATCGCGATGGTTTTGCTCAATCAGGTCAACTTTCTGAGCTATGGATGCATTTCTTGTTCTCACATATGGATGGGTTTCCTGAGAATCTGGGATCATAGAGTGAAGAGCAGGAGGAGAGACTCCATCAGGACAGAAGAGATGGAGAATTTTGCACAGTGAAGACGTAATGTTCAATCTACATGTACTTACCCTTATGAGTGTTTATTATTCAATTTACAGAAATCCAAGTTTGTAACATCTAAATAATACACTCTGTTAGAAAACTTTTTTTTTCTCTGAAAACCTTTTTGGAGGATAAATATTAACGGATATTAACTGATAAAGTCACAAAAATGTCATCAATTTAGTCAGAAGATCGGATTTCTCTAAATCAAATTAGAATAAAAAACCTGACCTGATTGAGAAAAATAAATGTCGTTTTTGGATTCAGCAGTGCAAAATAGTCCCAATTCAGTTGAAAAAAAAAAAAACACAGACAGCTTCCAAAGTATATCTTTTTGTAACTCGGTGTGTCAAGTGCCTAAACTGTGCCAATGGCATTTCCCATCAGATTCTCCACTGATGAAGGCCAGTGCTGGAAGTCGTATAACTTCACCGAGCAGCCCTTCTTCTTCGCAGGCCTGGCCTCTGAGCCAGGCACCAAGGCCATGAATGTCAGCGTGTGGGGCTTCAGGCCAGAGGAAGACGGTCAGCCGATGTGGGTGGCTGTCACTATCGACTTCCAGAGCCTCATTACCAGAGAATGTAAGTCAAGAATGACGAAAAATGGGAAACACCCCCAGGATCACAGACAGTAAGTTTGCTCTTTCCCAAATCTCCTGCTTAGTATTTGTAGGACATGCTGCCACATAGTGGTAAGTGTAGAAATTGTTTTCTTTTTTTTTAACTGTAAAGGGAGTTTTTGAACTCATTACTGTGCAAAGATACTTTTAGAAAATGTAGCAAAAAGTCAATACGGTACAAGAACAATGTCCAGGTTAAGGTTCACAGTTCAGCTACGCTTCAACTGCTTTTAAAATGAACTTTAAATAAAATTACTAGTGTAATCTTATGATGATCTAACAGAAAAGTCCAGAGCATCACATATCCTCTACTGTAAGGCATTTTTCTACAAATTCATCTTTTTATTATGCTAAACCCTCTCGTAGCAAAGGATCATTGCAAGTGATAGTTACACTTTAATTGACTTTAATTTGATCTATTAATAGGTAATAAGAAGGACTATGAAGAGTGGCTGGCTCATTCTACAGACAAAAGGAACTCAGAGAGAAATGGTTGTGTCCTTGGTATGAAGGAAACCTACAGGAGGCTGAAGAAGCAGTCTGTGTGCAGAAATGGGCGAAACTTCGTGGTCACTAAGAAGCAAATCCCATGTCCATGCACCAGAGAGGACTACTTATGGTATGGCAATTTGTTTATCGCTTAAATTATAGACATTTCATACTCAACAAGTGGTTATGTGCATAAATTAGCTTCACCAAAAGCAACATCTCAGTCCAGTTTTGTATATGGGAGGGTTGTGTTGTGCTGCTGGCATTTCTTGTAAACATCTTATTGTCTTTAAAAACAGTGACTATGGCTACTATCGTCACGTGAACACCTCAGAGTGTGTGAGACAGCCAAATAATCCGAACAAAACCTTTGAGATGTGTCTGAATGGAGAGGAGGATGAGCTTCTGACTGCTGGGTAATAATCAAAGCTATTTAAATGAAAGATTATGTATTTTTCATGGATGACTAGGTCTAACTATAGAAATATTTATACCCTAATCAAGAAATTGTGACTATTCTTGAAACGTGATGGTAAATCTCAGTCCGATTTTAGGTTATTTTGGGGTATAAATATCAGTTTCTAGACTTGTAAAGTTGGTCAAGAGACTAAAAAACAGACAATCTGCAGCAAAGGGTGGTTCTAAATACTAAAACATATTGGCTCAGTGGAGCGTTTTCAAATGCATGCCACACTATTCATATTTTTGCGACACGGTTACACAGAAAATATAACACGGCTCAAAAGCGTGTATTATTTTCTTACAATTTCACGATTAACAACTTCTTTGTTTTGGTCTATCAAGTCAAATCTTAATAAATGTGACAAAGCAAAGACACCGTCTTCTCACAATGTTTGGCAGGTACCGAAAAGTCCCAAGTGACAAGTGTCAGGGTGGGTTCACTCCTCAGGATGTGGTGCAGACAATAATCCGACCATGCGGGGTTAAGCCCAGCCCTGACCCTTCAGTCAAGTCCACATCAGTTGGACACTTTGACACACCAGTAAGAACAATTTTAATGTTGAAATGTTTGTTTGTACTCTGTTCTTACTGATTAGAGTGCTTCTAATTATGATTATTATTATTTTCCAGAAAGAAAGGCTTGTCCTCATCCTGGTGTCTGTAGGAGCAGCAGTTATTGTTCTGGTGGCTATTGTCTCTGCAGTTCTTGTTGTCAAGAGAGATGTTTATAGGACTAGGTGAGTTAGACATACACACTCCTAGCGTGCAGCTTTGAGTGCAAGCAAATGACTGTGGTTTCTGCAGGATGCCAGCATATCGTTTCTCTAGCCTTCGCATCCAGGATGATAATAATGGTATCACAGCAGAGATAAGGAGTGCTGCCAGTAGCAACGGTACAGCTTGCCAGCACGACTCAGATGTGGTAAGAGTACCTCAGGATAGTTTTGGGACTTTTTCTCAAATTTTTTATAGGTTTGTGAATCAAATTGTCATTTTTACTTGTTTACTAATACGCTTATGCGCTTATTTTGTCAGGATCTTCTCGAATGACGCATGGCTAAAACTGAAGAAAACGCTAACAGTCGAAATTGGTCCCACAGAAGAAAAAAAAAGCCCTGCTCTAACTACGAATGAAAAAAACATGAAAATAATAATTGTTAACTTATTAAGTTCAACTATTTTGTGCCTTGTGTACGTTTTCTTTATTTGTACAGTATTTTTCTATTCTATTTTATTGACTGTTTTGCAAATATTTCAGCTTTTAACTGTAAAAACTCTGAAAGAATCTTGACTGTTATTTATGTCTTCACCTTTTTGGTATATTTAATGCTTTGAAATATTGTTTCTCGCATTGGACATCCTCCTTCACAGAAAGAAAACATTCCTATCAATAACATGTGTCGAATGTACCTAGAAGGCCGGTAGGGGGCGTTGCGACATTTTCCGTATTTTTCAAAACAAGCCAGGGATAATACCGGAAGTTGGTTAAAACAAAGATTTTGTTTGACAGATGTATTACTCGTATAGGAACGTTTATTTGGATTGAATTTTTTTTTTTTTCCTCAAGGATTTAAATTTAGGGCAAATAAATAAAGCATTTTTTTAAATAATATACTAAGCAAATTATTTAAACTCGTTTCTTTTAAAAAAAGTTTATTAATTTTGATAAATGCTCTTGCTGAGAATATATATATATATATATATATATATATATAGTTTTTAAATTTTTGATACAAAGCATCAACTTTCTTCTAGTGAATATTTTTAATTTAATGTTTTCAGAAAGTTATTTCGAGTGAAAAGGCTCATACTTGTGAAGCTGTTGCTTAACGGACTCTGATAGAAGATTAATTGAACCTCTTATTTATTATTCATACATTTTTAACATATTTTATGTCTTTATTGAATACGTTAAATATTGTGGAAAATAAGTGGGTTTTTTTCTGTTCAATTGGGAATTTTTTTACAACTAGAATTAATTTTTTTGATGGATGTTTTTGCACCAGCTTCACACATGAAAAAAGAGAAAGGAAATAGGAACAAAAAGCAAAGATCTTGTTTTTGGAGAATACCCTAATGTACAAGACCAGCCAAAAAATAATAATAAAGTACTTTTACAAACTTTTAAAGTGTCCTTTCTTGTCCATATCCAGACCCATTCAATAAATTTGTGGAATTGAACAGTTTAAAGATCCGTCTTTATGGATCCATATTTTTCTGGAGAGAGTGACGCATCTTCACCTGTTTTCTTCGGCTCGGGTAACAGGAAGCTTCTGCACTATCAGTCTGTCGGTTAACTTATCTCTTAAATAAGTTTAAATCCAGCTGTTCTGGAGTCGGTAAGTAAGAAAAGTTGTTCAAGCATTTAGTAATCCTGCACTGCAGTAATTTTTACAGATAGAGTCAGAGACACAGCCAGTTCAGCGAGTAAAGCTGCAGTTTGTGCTAGTTGGCGTTTACAAACAGCTTGCTGTTGGTAGTGAGCGTCATGTTTTAGTCGTCCTTATTTGGATAATAACGCAGGCCGACGGCGGTTATTGTCAGTCATTAACAGGCCAGAACTTGTTAGCCACAGCTAAGGTCTTAGAGTGAGCTTCCGTCTTTGTTGCGCAGACGTAAAAAACTGACAAAAAAAAAATTGTTTCACAATTTTAAGGTTGTTGGTTGTGGAGAAAACGTGGCGGGAGGCTCGCTAAGATGTTCAGGGCTAGCGGTATGTACTAAATAAATCCGTTAATGGTTTTTATTTATTTTTAAAATAAGGTATAACTCTCTCTGTGTGTGTTTACCTTGCAGGCATTTTGAAGTTAGCGGCGCTCATCTTGGCGTTCCTCCTCGCTGTCTTTCTGGCTTTTCAGCTGCTGGAGATTAACGTGGAATTCAAACTAGGCAGCATGATGTGTGAGTGACGCCTTTTGTCCTTTATATGCGTTTTCCTGCTGGATGTTAAGCAACACTGACCGTAAAATAGATGTGGAAATCGTTCTTTAAGAACTAAGGGAGGGCTTGTGATGACTTGACATTTTTCACTTTTCTGTTTTCCCTGCTTTTTAGCCAGATCTTTGCAAGCAAATGAGGCTCGTAAGTATTCCAATCAGTTCAAGCCTCATTGCAAATCGTTGCCATGGCTACCATTGTCTATATTTATAGATTCATGTGGTATTTGCTGCCTGTGCTCACAGACACAAAGCCAGCTGTGCATAAATGTGGACTTTCCAAGGCGTGTCCACCTGGACACATGGCCTTCAAGCTGACCAGCGGAGCTGCCAGCGTGGTCGGCCCCAGAATGTGCCTGGAGGACAAACTGTGAGTGGAATTCAGTCGATAAAATAATACTGCAGAAAGCGTTACACACACACAGTTTGTAGTATCAACATGCTGTGTTGATACTAACAACAACAGGGCACGTAAGGGAGGAAAAAAAACAGTGACCCTCTGACTTTGTGTTATAGATTAATGAGCAGTGTAAAGAACAATGTTGGGAGAGGGATCAATATCGCCTTGCTCAATGGTACGACACAGCTTTCCAAACTAAAATTTGTAATTTCACATGTAAAATTCTAGTTTTATTTCTAAATTTTTTTTTTTTCTCGCCAGGAAAAACAGGAGAACTAATAAAGACAGCTTATTATGACATGTGGGCTGGAGGTCAGTGTGTATTTCCGTATTAGGCATATAAAGATATTTGCACTGTGCTAACTGTGTCTGTAACTCTTTATAGACGTGGCTCCATTTATTAAATTTCTCAAAGAAATTGAAGATGGGACAATCGTAATGATGGCTTCATTTGATGACTCAGCAACAAAGTAAGGACTTTTTCCACTTATGGATTCTATTGATTTGAATTAAATGTGTTGGAGTTGTTTTTGTTTTTTTCCCATGTTATTTCTTTGGTTCTATAGACTCAATGATGAAGCCAGGAAGCTGATTGCAGATCTGGGCAGCTCGGCTGTGGGGAACCTGGGCTTCCGGGACAACTGGATCTTTGTAGGAGGGAAAGGCATCAAGACCAAAACCCCATTCGAACAGGTAACCTCACCTCCCACAGCCTTCATGCATCTTCTCCTCTCATTGTTTTCATTTCCAAAAGCCAACAGTCAGGAATTTCATTTGGGTTGGTTCCAGTAGAAGTTCACATCCCACTGAACACACTACACCCTTAAGATGCCCATGTTGTTCCATTTATGCCTCTTCAGCATCCATATTTGCCCACTATGAAATCTTGTTTTTGTCTTAGTGCTGCTTACTTAGGAAAAATTTGCTCTGCCTAGCATAGCTACATACCTATTCAGGTAGGCTATGAATTTCTTTTGTCTCTGCTTCTCTCTTCAGCACATAAAGAACAGTGCCGACACTAACAAATACGAGGGCTGGCCCGAAGTCTTGGAAATGGAAGGCTGCGTACCGCAGAGGCAGGCGTGAGCCCATTGGTGCAGTCTCACCCATCCAGCCGGTCTTTCCTGCCGTCTCAGTTCAGATTGGTCGGATGTCTTCCCGTTTGATCCCAAAGCAGATTTGGACTCCGCTTTTCAGTCTGAGAAAGAGTAACGAGCTACAGAGCAAGCCGTCACCGTCTTGCATCTTTGTTATAGATGGATACTTTAAATGGGACGGAAAATAAAAGTGCAGTGAATTAAGAAAGTTGGTTCTGTTATTCTCTTCACACTTCTTATATTTAGAGCCCAAAGACCTGGCGTTGCTAGACTGTTGAGGTTTTGCACTCAATTAGTGTCTCTGCCCGCTTTTTGTACTTGGGAACTAAACTCTCTATCGTCTACACACTGCCTTAATCCATTTCATACGTTTTGTAGCCAACAAGTGTGATTCTTTTTTTTCTTCTTCTTTCCAGAGTTGTTTATTTTTTTGAAAATTATCATTTTGATTGTAATCAAGCATACCAAGTTCACTGTGCAATGTGTAAATATTTCTGTAGACAAAGTGTTGGATTCAAAAGATTTAATTTAAAGACTATTGCAATAGTAATATAATTTCTTAGAATAAATAAATGATAATGAGACTGTTTTTTTGTCTGAGTTTCTTCTTTGGTGAACGGAACGGCTTGTACGGAAAGGCTAAGTCCCTCTCAAGTTGATTAAGGTGACCAGTAATGACAACTCAGGTGGAAAATATGGCTGCTGTAGAATAATCAACAACTTGTTTTAATTACAAGTTTAGCTGTAGCTCCAGAAGATGAAATGCTACAAACAAGACTCAAAGTTTTATTCTGGTTAATGTTGACTGGCACAGTGGGGGAACCTCCCTGATGATGATGGAATTTTTTCTTTCATTTGAACAATGGAGCTTCATGTTGCACAAGAACTTCAGTCATCAGCTGCAGGTGGCAATTCACTCTTTGAATAGGCCAGCGCTGCAGTTCGCAATTCCAGTCTGACAAAGGAAGAGAATACACCTGTCGTTTGGACCATAATTCATATTCCCCTGATGTAACTCTCCATTTAGCAATTCTTTAGAAAAGTTATCTGTCCCCCTCTTTAAGTTATCTTTGCAACAAAGATACACTGTTAAGATTTTGTTTAGAAATGTATTTGAAAGATGACCAGCAAGCCAAACAACTTAATCTAACCTAAAAGTTCAGTTTTGTTTGTTTTTCTGAGCTTAAGAAGATGTTAACACATTTATTCCACAATGGTACGTCTTTATTCACGGCAGCCAGGTTTCTGCCAGAAAAAAAAAATACAATTTAGAACGAAATAAAATCCCTCTCAAACAAGTATTGTAAGCAGTGGTGTCACCAAAAGTTGTGCGGAAGATGTCAATATAATTTGTGCAAATATGTATGATTTGTTTTCTGAAGATGAATAGTGGAAAAGATAAGTTTTAACTTGCTGCCACATACGTTTTCATATCCTTATGCCAACTTTTTAGTGGTATATACTTGGTACACATATTTATACTTAAAAACATAAACCTCACTAAATCAAACATAGCAAAATACCTTATAAAATTCTGTTGCAGCTTTTGGTTTCAATACGTCACCCTGACAGTATTAGTGGCTCTCTATCTGGCCACCAGATGGCCCCTTGTGTTCACAAAATTTTAAACTCAGATTCAAATTATCTTTATTTTGGTAAACTTGCAACACAACCAACAAAAAATAAAAACGAAAGAAACAAATTGAAACTATTTTATAATTATTTAAAAAAAGGAATAGACTGAAGCCCAAGGCTTATTGTTGCCTATAGACTCAGCATTTTAATACATTTACTTCAGAAAAAGTATAATGATGTGTGCAATTCACATCATTATACAGACTAATCTTATCTGTAAAACAGGTCACATATCTCTTATTTTGTTGCATCATATTCACGCTTTTATGAGTATATATTTCTTCCAGTTTCTTATCTCGTTCCTCTACAAAAATGACCGACAGGAGGCGCTATTGCACTATATTTTAATCAAACCCTAATCATCTGTTTTGTTGCGTCTTCACTGTTTAGTTGAGCTACATGTAAACAGCACTGAAGAGTGTGTTTTTCCCCCTTTGTCTAGTTAAATATGTAAATATCAAATCTGACAAGTATCTCTGTGGGACATTTTATTGACGATGCATAGAGCTGACCCTTATGTCAAAACATTATGACTGATTCAAAGTGTAAAAACTGCTGATTTTGATTTAATTTTAGCATCAGAGAAGACCGAAAAGCATAAAATACATACAAATGTCAAGAATTTGTGGAGAAATCCCATTAATATGTGAAATTGTTTTTACCACACCACATGCTGGTATGTAAGAAAGGATTTGATCTGCAGCATCTCACTCCGTCCTCACCTTTCCGTCCTCACCTATCCTATCAGTGCAGCAGAAGCTGCGTCTTGTACAGCCACAGAGGGAAACGCTCTGCTGCGCTTCCTCTGATGTCACCCAAACTCCACACGCCATTCCCTACCATTTCCCATTTACCGTCTGTGTTTTTACAGGCCTGTAAAGGAAGGCAGCGGCTATGTTGTTAGCGGTTCCCCTGTTGCTGGGAATGTGGATACAAACACACTTATTTCCATTGTAAAGAGATATATGTGCTGGCGTGCAGGACGTGCGTGTCCTCGTTGTTCTCTCTCATGTTGGCAGAATGCCTTCAGAGCTCCTGAAAACAAAAGTGTAGGAGTGAATCTATCTTATGTAAAACAAACTAACTGGTGCATTATTTGTGAATCCAGCCCATCTCCATCTAAGCATCATGGAAAAGCACAGAATTATAAATACAAGCAGCCTAGAGAATCTGCTTCTTCATTACTTTTGTCTTCATGCTCAGTATAAATCTTCCCAGTGAACAAAAGATGGCCGCCTCTGTAGAGCTCAAAGTTCTCTGTGACCCCTTGACTGTTACCCTTTGACCGCCTGACCAAAAACACTCCTGCTCCTGTTTCTCGGACAGAAAACTTTTGAGGAGTTTTTTCGCTATGCCTATGAAACCTTTGATAAAAATGCTCCGGCATGCCAATATTCCAAACGGCAGACATAACCGAAACACTAGGCAGGCTATTTCATAACCGTTTTAACGTACGGCCTGCAGATTCAAAAGCAGAACATGTTTTCAGTCAGAATTAGGACTATTCTGACTGAAATTATACTGCAGACCATATAGTCCGCTATTTCCAGATTGGTTTAGACAAGTGAAACGAGTTCAGAAACACAATGTATCACATACATTTGAAAATATTTAGCTTTGCAGAAGTGTTAGTTGCTCAAAACATTTCAGATGTAAGACATTAAATAATAAAGTTTTGAATCTCCATACAGTTCTTGTCTCAGGGTAAATTTGCAGGCAATTTTTTTTTTAACTACTTTTAAACCTTTTGTAACAACTCAGGAACTTAGTGCTGTGCAGATGCTCTGCTGTTATTTCTTTATGTGCCAAATGTTTTTGTATTCTATTGTTTATGTCATCTGAATCTCTAGCTCTCTGCAGCTGTTGTGTTGCTTCACAACATACTGGTTTTTTGTTTGTCTGTTGTTTTTTTGTTACTTTTTTGCCTGAAAGCATTTTTCTAGGTTTGGTATGTATCAACTTTTTGAGTCTAAATATTTCAAAACTTTTTTTATTCACAAAGATTAGCACCCATCTTGGGCTGCTCTTGATGTTTTGCAGACTATAACAAGCGACTGAACAAACTCAGATCATTATCCGAATGCATACATCGAATGCACTCTCAGCTTTCCTGCTTTCTGATACTGAAGTCCAAACAAAGCCCGGGCTTCTTGTTTACTTTCAGCTCTATGCATTAGCCTCCGCCTACCCCCAAGACCCCCTCAGTGTCATCCACAACTGTTTCTTTCAGAGTCTTCGACCCTCCCCTCTCCAACAGCCTCACCACCCCAGCTTTCTACCCCACCTCCAGTCCTATGACTGCCCTCCCAACATACATGAATGCACACACTGATCCAGGCAGCTGTGTTTACGCTCTGCGGGTCTGCGGGAACTTCCTGCTGACCTCAGCACAGACACCACGGAGGCCAGGGATGCTCACATGGATCGATAACTGATTATATGGATCCTTGAAAACTACTCTACATATAGTCGGACTGAACTTCTTTGTTGTCAGTGAGAAGGTTGATTGTTTTTCTGTGAACCAAAGTTTACATAGGAGTAATGTGCTCAGGATGAAAACATCTTAAAGTTTTTCGCCGTTGGTAATGTCTGACTTGGTCCCTCACTCGTGTACATGCACGCTCCCTTTGGTCTTGGTTGGAAAACAAAGGTTTCATTCATTGCCATCATCTTGATTTTCTGCAGCACAGCTGCAACTCTGGGTCAGGAAGCAGAGGCGGATCGGATCACTGCTGGTGAAGAACTTTAAACCAGTGTAAGTGTGACCTTTAGAAACCACAAACCAGTCTGAGTTTGCTATGCTGCTGCTGTTGTGTAACAGCAGCAACTTTGCCTAAGGAAGCGGGTATAAGTGCATGGACTTTATCGAAGGGTTGAAAGACATTCATCAGTATGGGCATGCCATAGGACGCACAGAAAAAGAAATTCATAAAAATGTAACATTTAGCATTTGTACTTGAGTTTAAAAATGAAAGGATCCTTTTTCCGTTTTGCAGAAGGATTGGAGCCTTTTCCAGCAAGAGGGATGGCATATTCGCAAGGGAACATAAAGACAAATATACACACGTAGAAACCGAAAATAGAGTTGCCAATTAAGCGAAGATGCTTGTTTTGGACTGTGGGAGGAAACCAGAACGCCCAGAGAAAACCCCCACGCACACAAACGCGACCCAGGGAGGCCCCAGCTGGGAGTTGACCTATAGCCCTCTTGCTGTGAGGAGGAGCAGTGCAAACCTGCAACTACTTAGTATTACTGGGTGCCTTGCAGAAATATTCAAATCTCTTTCATTCTTTTCTCCAATTCTCTCATGCTACAGCCAAAAAACTCAGTGTATTTTATTCAGATCTTATGAGACAGATGAAAAAAAACAAAACGTAATGCAATAACTAAGGTTCATGGTTTTCAAAGTTATTTTGCTAGTAAACCTCTGAATACTGTATGCTGTGGAAATGCATTCACCCCTTTACTCTGATGCCCCTGAATAAAATCAAGTGCCAAATACCGCATTCAAAAGTCACGTATATTAGAAAGCAGAGTCCGCCTGTGAGGGATTCATTCTAAGCCGAGGGTAGATCCAGATTTTAATCACTGGTATTTTGTAATAAGTAAAGTATTAGCAAAATAAAAAAAAAAGGTTTACAAGTGTTCATATGCTCATTCAATTAGCGTACGTATCAAAACATTCTCCTACATCAGATTTTCATAAGAAAATAAAGATAGATAATGTTTTTAGCGCAGGGAACTAGTTTGCTTTATCTTTTACAGCCGCCTAGAACGATTTTGTTGCATCTAATAAAAAGATAAAGCGTTGGACTTCATGGTTGTTTTCTTGTATTTCATGCAGACTCTCTGGAAGAATATTGTTGACGTGGCTTATGGACTCCTGACCGCAAAAATCTGCTTCATACATTATGCAACAGTCTAGACGAGAGTCCTTTTAACTTTTCCTGATCGCGCTCCTCCGTCCTTAAACAATGATTTCATTCCAAAGAAATGGATAGTATAACAGGAGCGTGCACTCTCCTTTTTGTGCTGCGTTTGCGTCACTAATATCAGTTTACTGCACCCCACATAGAAGCTGTGAAAACATAATAAAGAGATTAGGTTTAGGAACGTTTCCAAAAAATAAATAAAAGAAAGGAAACTCATTTACAATCATCATACACAACAGGCAATTGTTAAATCAAAATGACAACAATGAGTATTTTTCAAACTGAAGAACACCACAGTAACCCAGATAATAATACACTACGTGTACTTGATTTCTGCTGTTCTCAGCTTTTAAAATAACCAGAAACAAAAGCCTCTCCAGCCCCAGTCTGAGTCAAAACCTGCATGCAGGGATGAGCAGTGGTTAACTACACCAGAGTGTCAACATCAGTAATCTTCATGCAGTCTCAGTCATAATCGTGGTGTGCTGCAGCAATGAAGAAAATGTTTTTAAAAAAAGGAGGTTCCAGACATGGGTGGGCTTCTTTGTTAGGGACCGACCCTGGATTGTGGTTTTACCAAGTCATGCGAAACAGTGACTGTACAGTACACACCCTCTTTAATGTTTCCCCCCCAGTTTGGGGCCTTTCTTAGAATAGTTTCTCCTTATTTAACAAACATTTTTAGAAGATTTTTCTTACGGATTCACATTTTTAATCTTTCATTTTGTGTGTTGGACCCAAACAAAGTGGAGCGTAGTTTGAAAGAAACATCTTCCTCCTAAATTTGACGACAACGAATCATTTCTAAGAAAAGTTTAAAATGTATGACAAGCATTTGTGTTCAAACTTCTCCAGATCGAGCTACGATACCTCGGAACAAAATTGTAATGTTCTTTTTGTTGTCTTAGAACAAACTTCCTCCTGACATGCAGGTCATGCAGGTCATGGTGGATGCAAAGATAGCAGCTGTCAATCAGAGAAATATTTAGATGAAGCTAAAATCATATGACTGCAGTTTGTTTTTCATTCTTGTTGGAGCAGTTGATGTTGGCACCTCCTTCCTGATAACATCACTCAGATGGAAAGCTCGATCTGGACGTTGTTTTGTCTTCTACAATGGGAAACATTCCAATCTAGATTATTTTTTATCTTAGTTTTGTTTCATTTTTTAATAATAAATAGTTCTAAAGTAAGAATGAGGATCCCCCCCCACCCTCTTGTCTGCAACTGAGTTTAAAACGAAATGTCTGTTTTAAGAAACGTGAAATAAAACTAACCGTTTTAAATGCTTCATTTTGACAGAGCAGACAGACAATGCAATGCAACGAACACAGATAAGGCGGATCAGTTTGCCGTGAAGGATTTCCTCTTATTGTACAGCTGCTTGTCTTTCTAGAATGACAGATTTTGAGATTGTTTGATTTTGAAAGAAAAAAAAAACATCATTTTTATATAATAAGGATCTTTTTAAATTATGAGATAAACAGGTAAGCTTGAACTGATATACATGAAAGAAAAATGTTTTGATATTTATATTCTTTTACTATTTTTGACCAGCGAAAGCAGAAGTCACCTTCTTATTACACATTTAGCTTGGGCTTTTATATGGCCCTCTTGCATTACATAAAAGTGTTTGTCATACTGTAAATGTCAATAAAAGTTACCTTTATGGGTTAGTGTACGAGTCCGATGATTTAACTGCTTTTGTTTGAGAACGCATTTAGTACGACTACTAAAATAAAATTAAATCACACATTGTTTAGCAATAACAAGGTCAGCTCACCATGTTATTTAGACCATTTATGCATTTTGACTATTTTACATCGCCTTTCGGAAAATAATTTTCCAAGATCGCCCTGCATTCAGAGAAATCAATCTTTGATCAGCTTCTTGGTGCATGCCAAACACTCCCACAGCATGATGCTCCCTCCACCAAGTTTCCCTATGCTTGCGGATAATGTGTTTAGGGTCACACCCCACGTTAAGGGTTTTGCAAGTAAACCATAAAGTTAAAAGTATATTCTTAAATTGGCCTCATTCAACACGTTTGAACACATCAGATGATATTTATTCAGAGGCTCTGTTACACGCAGGCAGATTGTATTTGGTAGATAAAGACACATGATCTCCTTCCACTTCATTCATTTATTCTGGTGTATCAGAAAATTCTAACAGAAAATGTCTGCAGTAGGAATGTGACAAATGTAATCTGAAAACAACAAGAGGGCTGAATATTTCTCCAGTGCCAAATTGAGCAATTGATCAAATTACATCGTACTAAAACCTTTATTGTTATAGATTGACTTTTGGTCCAGAAATGGGTTGTTAGTTGGTTAGTCATGAGTGGTAGCTGCTTTCCACAGATTGCGATCATTACGTTGTTTGTTCCACCAGCTGATGTTCTAATTCTTAAAGCAAATGTTTGTTTCATTTTAGGGTGCGGCGTTACCCAAAAATGAAATGACACGGATGTTCACCTGGGCGCCAGTCCATAAACTTCTGTGTCATCGTCTGAATACCGAACAGATCAGTGACGTCCGCGTGATGCTCGTGACCGGAGAGGCACTGACCCGTCTGGAATCGGACGTACAAATGGATGAAACCTCTGATAATAGCGCGTTTAATTTAAACATTTTGATTTTTTTTAAGGCTTTTCATTATGCTTCAATCAATTCCATAATGTTCAAAAAAATTGACCGCAAAAAAAGAAAAAGAATATTTCATATAAAAGGACACAATTTGATTTTTAATGTTTTTTGTCTCTCTTTTTTGTTACTAAAATTAAAAGTTGTGTATGATCTTATCTTTATTTCCATATAAAGTCCATGCAGCTCTCCTTCTTCGTGGACATAAATAAATAAACAAATACTTTTACATGTAAACAGAGTAAGTACATGTAAAAATATTTATTCTGCTTAAAGGTTTTCACATTCTGTCCCATTACAGCCACAAAATTCAGCAAATGTTATTGATTGCTTACATGATGGATCAAGATAAAATAGTATATAAATCTCTGAGTGTGACTGTTATCATGAGGGCTTAACGCTGTAAAAAGCAGGCTTATAGCAGTAAATAGCATAAACTAAAACACCATCTGTAGGCCTGGCAAGTAGAGGCAAGTTTATTAGTGCAGCATTATTCATAAATGGGTCAATGAAAGCACATTACATTGAGATGGCTTCAAAACTAAATGCATTTAAAGAAATCCATGAATTATGGGGCTGTATTAAAACTTGTAGCTGTTTTTCTGCAAACATCTCAGAATGGCGAGCAAACCGAGTCGCTGCAATCCGGCTGTAGCTGCTATGTTGCTTTACTAGTTTTGCATGTATGCTTTGAAAAGTTGCCAAGCTAACAGTAAACATAACCGCAATTCAGAATTCCCCGTCCTGTATGAACGTCGCACTGTCTGCAGGCCTGTTTTCGCTTCCATAAAAAGGCAGCAGGTGTGTAGGTTTAACCTCCACCTCCGCCTCAAGGCGCGCCTCGGCTCACGTAAGTACGCAGACCTTATGGGAACGGCCCAGTCTCACATTTCTACGCGAATCCTGGTACAAAATAACTTCTGGCTGAACCGTGAGGAGCCTGAAGTGTGAACTGTACCTCACACCTCACAGCTTCACCTCGTTGTTTGCATAAAAAAACCCAGCAGTCTCCAAGTTTCCATAAATGTGCTAAAACACTCGCTGGCTTTTTTGTTTTTTTTTTCCTTTGGGACAGAACGGAAAGAGGAGCAGCAAGTGCTGAATGTGCAGACTTCATGAAGCCAGGACAAGCTGTGCAAAGCATTACCTCAGAATGCAGGTGGGTGTTTATCCACGTAGATTAGTCACTGCAGCTGACTTTATTCAGATTCTTTCAAGTCGACGTTGTTGTTGTTTCACAGAGACGGAGGGAGTGGAGGTCAATGAACCCTTGGGAGGTGTTGTAAGCTGGGCCTGCAGGTAGCCAATGAGGATCCAGAAATACCTGGTGATAGGAGACGAGGGGAGTGGCCGTGATGTTTGGAAGGTGTGTGTGTGTGTGAGTGGAAGAGGAAAAAGGTGGTGGTGTTAAAGCAGGACTGATAAGATGGCCGAGAAAAAACACACTGTAAAGGCGATTGGCTGGACGGCGGGGGCGTCGGCGCGGCAAACTGTTTCCAAATGTTTCGAAGTTTTGCACAAGCCATAAATGCGAATGTTTATGTCTCCGAACTGCATCTTTAGATCTCCCTGTGAGTTTCACCGTCCGCATGATTGCTTGTGTATACATCCGCCACCGCAGAGCCATGTGTGTTTCATTTTAGAGCCGACGGCATCGAGTTGGATTCTTTTTTCACAACATTTCTGATCTATGCCCCCTCCCCCCCCGTCAAAACGGTCGGCCTCCTATGTTACACGAGCCACATTGAAACACAAAACCAGTGGGCCTGGAGTGCTCTAAATATGGCCCGCAGCCCGTTCAGTCACTCCCATGCTTTAAAGAGAGGCTCATGAAATTGGACTTGGAAATTCTAATTTAGCCAACAGCAATTTCATTAGCAGAGCATTAAAGAAAGGATACCACTTTTTTTTTTTCCCCCTCCGTCTACGGTACCTGAGATTCAGCCAAACACAATTACCAGCAACAAATCTTGCACCCGGTGACCCTGTTCCCGCCCCCCCGAATAACTACCTCAATAACAGGCCTATCATTTTTTGTGCTATTGTTCAGAATCCTCACCGCTCCCTCCTGTAATCTGCATCTGTTTGGTGATAATTATAGTTTACTGGAAGAGATGTGGCCGCCTCTCGGAGTGGGGAAAATAAGACGACTTCCCATTTTTCCCCAGCGCCTCCGGGAGACCGTGAGGGTGACATTGAGGGTCTCGTCTCTTCTTCTTGCTCCTGAAAATCAAAACTGCAGAGGCGGATGATGCCCCCGCCCCGCCCCCTGCTATAATTTCGATCCCCATTCTTCTGTCTCCCTCAGATAGTCACATTCATTTACTCCCTCTCACACATATCCACATTAGTGCTATGGAAAAAAAAAAAAAGAGAGAAAAAAACGGAGGAGTGATAATGGCTTCTGGTATGCCTGAGATTGAGGGTCTACCCTCTTGATGCAAACTGACTGCGAGTGTGTATTCGGTTCTTACAGCTCTCAGTCATTAGATCCTGTTACACTAATGGCAGAGGTCTTGCTATTCTTTAATGGCATTTAAAGTTCACCAGGGACAAATGAATTCCGGCACAGGAGGACGCCTATGGAGGCATGTAACACTGTCTGAAGCAACAATGAAACACCTCGCAAACTACATGGAGGCTTTTTTTAGTCACACATATGACACGTCTCTCACCTGGCATTTTAAAATGTCCAGCCAACCTTTATTCACTTAATATTTCCCCGCCTTCCTCCCCTGTCATTATCGATTTCTCTGTTAATCTCCATTCTATTCCTTCCCAGACGAAATACGCAAGTGTGTAGCAGAAGCCAGTATACGCTGATTCTTAAATGTCCCTATTAATAACTTGTTTTGTTCCCTCCTGGAAAACGAGCACAAGAGTTGATTATTTGTGGAAGACTTAAAGTTTGCTTCTGTCACATGGGAGCTGCTGGGTGGTTTAAGATTAAGGATTATGATTCAAAGATGTTGGCAAGCGTCCCAGTGTGTGCTCCAAAGACAGAAGGTGGACTTGTTTTTGTTGTTCTTTTAGAATTACTTTCAGAATCTTATTGAATAAGACACTAAAACCCCAGCTGCTTTACAAACATTTGCAGTGAAAAACTGATTTAATTGGTATTGTTTTCTTTTGTTCCACAAATTTGCCCCCTTTTCCAGTATGAAGAAAATGAATTGTTTATTCTGGTTCGTAATGAGAAGATCTCTAGCCTCGTCCTATTTTTGTGGGGTTTTTTTTACAGCCATCTTTCCCAACTTTGACCTGTGCTGCTAGATAACTATTGCCCCTCCCCCGGTGATGCTGAAATGTTGACTTATGCCTTATAAGGAAGGGAAAGGCTCCAATATGGCCTTAAAAAAAAGCCTAAACTGAGCCATTAAATGTAGCTATTTGGTTCGATCTTTAAAGAGGTGTGTTTATTATGTGTTTTTTAGCTTAAATCAAGCAGGACTGGAAGAGCTGCGTATGCAGAAACGTTAACACGGCGCTGGTCCAGCTTCACTTTCATACCAAGACAACACCTTCAGGTCTTAATGAGTCGAGTTTATCAGGCGTCAGTGAGCCAGAACCAAAGAACAGGTCATATAAAATCCCAGGGTGCTCAGCATTCAGTCCTGGCTGATGATATTTCCAGGAACAACTCAGCAAAACAGCAGTTCAAAAACTTTATAAGACCTACTGGTTTCAGATTGCTTTGTTTACCTTTTTTTTTTTTAATAACACCTACATTTATTAATGTTTTAACATACATTGACGGCTATTGCTATTGCTTCAATTGTTGAAATGATCTGGGGGAATCCACCAAATCCTTCATCCGTTTTAGAAGATGCTGGTCAATTTTCTAATTATTACTGGCTGAAGAAGATGTCATTTTGTCCCATAATTTTTATTCTTTTAAATGATGTTCGTAGGGCTGTGTAATAGTGAAGGTGCAACACTCAACACATACAGAAGCAGTTATTGTTTTATTTCTTCACCTTTCAGGATGAAATTACTTCTCAGCAATAATAGAATAATAAAAAAAAAACATCCAGCTGATATTAGATTTTCACAGTTTTTGCAGAAAATGAGAGGCGATCGTGCTTTCTCTGTTGCAGCCTCAAACTTTCAAAGAAACTGATCCATGTAGCATCTGATCTGAATTCCCAGTTTTTTTAAGGTACTTTAACATCCCCACCTTTATTTTTTGGGCCTTTGAATTAAATAGAGCTTTATATGTTAATTATTTCCGATTTCACATTATACTTTTTCCTTTTTTAAACAAATAGTTTTATTCACATCATCTCTGTGGGTTCTCCCCCCACCCCAATTTTCTATTTAATTATCAATTGTTTCGCTGTGCAGCACTTGAGGCAACTTCTTTGTAAGAAGCTATAAAAATAAAGTTTACATGAGCAAAAAGCCCCACAAACTTTGGCTTCTATTCAAAAAAATAAATAATCCAGTGATCTCAAGCTCAGATCAAAGGAGATCCACTGTTGCAAACACTCTCCTTTAGTTTTCAGCTATGCTGCACAACCAGCGAGCCAGGGTGCAACATGTTCATAATGTATTTGTCTTCATGTTTGTGAAGCTTTTAAAGTTACAAAAAAAGTTCTGAAAATTGAAAATGATTGTGACACAACTGCAAAACATCCTAGAATGGTTTGATGTTTATTTCAAACATCCTACAAGTTAAAGAAAATTACTCGTATAAAAAAAAAGATACTTATAGTTTTGACAAAACAAGGATTTTATTTTTTTTCCTATGAAAGTGAAACATATTCTCAGTGGTTAATGGAGTCAGAGAACCTTTTAAAAAGCTGAAAACTGAGTAGTGTCTGTTCAGGATAGGCTAAACACTTCAAATGTAATGAAGAGGTACAAAATGAAATTCAAGTGTAACTGAAATAAAATGTTTTATTTAAGCGGCTTTTTGCTAAATAAATTCTCCTTTCTGCATTTCTAACATCGCAACATGCTTCTTTTCTTTAAAAGACCAGTAAAAAAAAAAAACACTAAGGCAATTGAAAAACGATTAAGAGAAAAAGGACTGCAGTTTTTTTCCTCTCTATCTCTCTAAAAGGCTAAATTGATCCAGCCACAGGGTCCAAGTAAAACTTGAAAACAAAACAGAAACATTAATTCTGACATTACTAGACAGACAAGACTTCAGGTATGTGGTGTCAGCAGAGGCTTTTAAGGAGTGGGGCACAAAAAAAATAAAAATCAGATAAATACTGCTGGCAGTAATCAGGAAAATGGAAACAGGTTTACTTAATGGGAACTAGGAGCGGGGTTGGTTGCATGGCTGCAAACATTTGACAAATACCCAGGTCTGTGTTGTGCCAAAGAATCACTAAAATATAGTTTATCCCTCTTTTTATATCTCTGAATTGTGACCATGGAGGAAGGAGTAGACACAATTTAATGGTGCAAAATATTCTGAATTTCTCAAAAACATCAAAAATTAAACCGAAGCACTTCCAGTGCAGATTAAACAGGATGTCAAAATATAAAATTGAGATGGAAAACATGATTAGATGTTCATACTCAATGCATGAACCAAAAAAAAATAAAATAAAAATGACTTTTCTTTCAGTTTTAATGGGATTTCAAGAGTAAATACATAAAAATTCAGAAATGTGGCCTGGAATCATGGATATGGATTGGAAAGAGAGGCAGAAACACAGGCAAGGAATAAAAAATACCCTACAAACTCAGAAAATTCATATACTAACCCAAGATCCTGACAGTAGAAAGTTCTCTCCATCCTTCTCTGAATGTTTTTTTTTGTGCATTCACTAAATGTTTGTACCTGTATGTGCGCTGTGTACTGTAAAGAAAAGACACATCCACTGAAATATTGGAGGTTTTCCTAGAAAGAAGGAAGCGCTGCAGCAGCAAATCGAGACACACTGAACATGCTAAAACATTTAGTCACGCAAGCAAAGGTGATGCACACACACAGAAAAACTGTGGCGGTCGAGCAGCTGTGGCGTTAATGTCAGCAGCCATCACCTTTAAGCCACAGTGAGTCTGGATTCTAATTTTGTCAGAAGTGTCAGTCTTTCATAATCGAACACATGATGCTTTAAACCTCCCAAACGTCTCCGTCACATCAGTAAGTTTGTCCTTACCGATCCATTCGCTGATCAGTAAGGGCGAACCGCTCTCTCTTTCTACGTAACACGTTCTACAGCAGGTGTTGCTGGTTTCCTGCGATAATGTTGGTAAAGCAAACACTGCATGCAGTCGCTTGCGGTGGGGAAATTGGCTGACCTACTGGAAAGTGGGTGTTTGTTCTGTGTAAAATTAGGAGGGTGGAAGAAAAAAAAAAAGGAAAACCCAGATGGCTTTTTCTCACGTTGAGTCTACAGATAGATGTGAAAGAAAGGATTTGCTGAAGCTGTCGAGTTTAAATGTGCTTTGTTAACTTTTTATTTGACCGCACAACTTAGGATCTCATCTTTAAATGACGGCTTTTCATTGGTATTTTCCTCTGCTTCATCTGAGATGGCGCTTGAGCTGTTCTCATCAGTTTCGTCCAAGAAATAAAGAGTAATGTCAATGAGTTCTTCTGCTGGCTTTCTGAACACCACCCTGTGGTAGCACCTTGTTAGTTAAAGTAAATAGAGTGATTTAAAAAAATAAATAAACTACTACTTTCATGAAATGAACAATTACAAAATGACAACTGGATTCCTGTAAGGGCTTTCAACAAATTGAGGATAAAATCTTCCATCCTCATCTCAGTAACACACCTAAAGGAAATGAGTCGTCAGAAAGAGTTTGTTTGACCTGTGATAAGTATAAATCTAACCCAACAGCACCAGCAGCTGATAAGTTGTGTTCATAAAGAAAAGCTGTTCTTCAGTAGATCTGCCTGTTTTATTAAAATAGCCCATGTTTAGTTTAATGTTGAGAACGTAAGAAGGAGAAAAAAAAGACATTGCTGTGAAATTTGTTTTTGCATTCTTATTTAAAAATCACTCATTTGTGTCCCACTGGTGCTCTCAAAGTTTTTGCCCCACTTGGCAGAAGGTTTGGACTCCACTGACCTGGAGCGCTTGTGAAAATGGAAAGGTCAAAGGTCTCTCTCTCTCTCTTTCTCTCTGTTTGCTCTAACCTTGTGAAATGCTATAGGAGAAAACTACATGCTGTTAGCAAAATCAGGGTTGGCAGAGATGTCAGTAAATAACACATTGATTTTTATGATAAAACAATTATTTCCTCTTAAGAAACTTTTCTTCTACCAAGTCAGCATACTGGAATCAGTGTATTTTTTTTATTTTTTTATTTTCATTTACATGAAAATTAGGAAACCACAATAAAAAGACATCTTTACAAACAAAGTCAATAAGTCAAATCCTTTTTTAAGGCTCCTGCCACTTTTATGGGATCATCACAAAATCTAAACTTCAGGTTTTTTTTTTAGTTTTTCTCCTTGTTTAGTTTCACATAATTGCCACAGACTAAAAACTCACACAGCGAATAATTTTGTCACCACATAACCTAAAATATATAACCAGCACAATAACATGAAAGACGAAAAACACAACTGCAGCAATCAAAAGTTCCCCTGAAACAGGCAGAAATCAAGGGATGGTATTGTACTTGCACTGCAACGTTGCGCTGCTCAACTAAAACTTGAAATGAAGAAGAAAGGCGGCACTGTTAGGCCTCAGGGTGCTTCATCAGCTCTTATGAAGTTTGGCGTCGATATTAAACTTGGCAAGAACGAGAAAGACAGCAACTGCTATTGGCTGTAAGTGGTACATGAGGAGCATCACGCTCCAATAACAAGGCACAACAAGCAGGCTGCAGCCAAAACACGGATTCCAGGAATAAATGTCTGGATTATAGGATTTTAGTGTAATGGTATTCATATTTTCCAACGTAACTAGTAAAGCACAAATCCTTACTGTGGGATTTTCATTGTCATTCCTGTTGTAGCTGCACTTATTCAGCTGAGAATCCATGTTTTGGTTTGTTTGTTCCCCCCTGATCAAATCTCCCGAATCTAATTATTGCTGCTTTATGTTTTCTCATTTAATTCCCTTATAACACAAACCTCATTTTCCAAACAAAAGACTGAACATATTACTTTTAAACTGTCCACTAGCTTTAGAAAACAATACAATAAGTTATGAATTAAAATTATTGTTAAACGGCCAGGCTGTATTATTTATTTTTATTATTTTTTCCAATGTTTTGTTCTGTAAAAGTTGGACACAATGGTTTTCATTTTTGAATAAAAACTAGACACATTGCCACTGGCATTTAACGGAATAACCAAAAAATCTAAGAAGAGTACCGCAATCCTTTCTGTCACCAATTCAAAAACATTGATAACTCCAACGGATACTTGTTTATGGCAACATGGCAGATCAGAGTTAGTAGATTTGTTCATACATGTCAAGAAGCAGCAACATGAGCAGAGAGAGGAGGAGGAAAAACAAACCTCCTGTTTCACAACCAAAACTTAAGAAACGCTGTTTATCACAAGTAAAAGTTCACGACGAGGCTCAACCTCATTCAAAGCTTTTGCTTTGAATGTGTAAATGCAAGGAGTTTAGAATCCAAAAGCTTAAGGCTTAATCAAATGTGCTTGCTTTCATTTAGTTGGTCTGTTGAAGCTATGCCATCATATAAAAAGCAAATGGCTGAAAATCATTTATACTTACTGCCAAAGCAAGAATTAGAGCACCAAATTACACACCTAGATTTGGACATAAAGTGGTTCACATGCAGACCAGTGATGGGTGTGTAAATTATTAAAACAGAAAGCAGCTGGGTGGCAGGTGCTGGTATCTAGATTTGAGCAGTGAGTTGAAGGCAGTTGCAGGAGCGTCCGACAGTAAATGAAAACAATGAGACAAGACAGAGGAGGAGACAGATGTGGATGTGGACCAAATTGTTTTTATTTAGATGTCTTTTTTTTTTACTCAAAAATCTAATTCAGTAAAGAATTCATGTTGAAACGTTTGTACTCTTGCTTCATCAAGCAAGCTATTTACAAATATCAAGCCAAAGTTTCACATCTGCTAATCCTGTCAAGCATGCATGATCTTTCAGAGCAAGACTACAAATCTTTGACTTTCTCCCGAAACGCGTCCTTGTATGCAGTCTATCACCTGCTGTCTGTGTTTTTTCCTGCTGCCAAGCATACCTCATATTACAGCCAGGTGTTGTGCAACAGTCCCCCATATTGTTTACACCTGCTTCCTCATGAGATCATGGAAAAAGTGTCAAAGAATGTGTGATGCTGCGATGCCTGTTGATTGGCTCTGTATTTAAAGTGTGTGTTATAGCTGTATTTTTCTATATATAATTGGGTCTCTGAAAGGAATAAGAATAAAGTATTCTGCAGACCAAGTCTAGCCTGTTAGCTGTAAAAAGATTTACTCAAGATATCCTCATGATATGAATATGGAAGCATAAACTGACGGGGTGTCCAAAAGCGATGGCGTCAAAGTGGTTCTGTAACATTTGGCAAGAACCACAACCAAGAATAAAATCCTTTCAAATTCCATCATTTCACAATATTTACTATCATCATAGCAAAAATACATCATGTGATTAGATTGTTTTTAATCAGAAACGAAAAAATAAATATTATTAAAGCTGCTGTAACAATGTACCATTTCTTAACATCAGAGCGGGTGTGTGACATAAAAACAGGAATTTGGAAGCTTCATAATGATTTAATCTGCTAAATTCAATAGTGTTTCATTGCTAATTATGCAGCGCATACCCTTTTTGGTATTCTCTTCTTTGTAGATTGGTGAGAAAAAGTATTAGTCCCCTTAGAGATTGTTTCCAATAATTCTGGGATATTTTACATTAAAATGTTTTAGCTCTTTACACAAACAAGGCAAAGATTAATGGAGTAATTGCAAATGGTGATCAATTTCTGATTTTATTCAAGAGACGAAACGTTGTTGAAGCAAAACCAAACAGACTCTTTGTGAAAAAGTAATATCCACCTCAATGTCATAAGGGATTGGGCCACCATTGGCGATAACAACTGCCATCAAGAATTTACGATACCTGGCAATAAGTCTTCTACTTCCCTGTGGGGGAATTTCAAAGTCCTCTTCTTCGCAGAATTGGTTTATTTCAGCTACACGGAATGATTTTGAGCAGAAACACCTTGTGGTCACAGTATCACAACGTCAACAAATCTAGACTTAGGCCAAACCATCCCATTGTGTTTTGGCTGGTTTTGAATTTATTTTTTTCCCCCTAAATAAATGAAATAATCGTTTGAAAACTGCATTTTGTTGTTATCCACATTATCTCTGTCATGTAGTTGTTTGATGATTTGAAACAGTGTGCCAGAAGCAAAACCAAAAAAAAATTTAAAATATCTGGAAAAAGTTAAATGCTTTTCCACGCCAACGTAACAAACCTCAAGCGATTATATCACCAAACTGCGTGTGACACTAATAGAAATCAGGAGCTTCATTTTTATGCTTCTTTGGAAAACATACACAGAAACCTCAGCAGTATTGCGTACAAACTTGTGGTTAAAAACAATGGCCTCGACTAGAAAAAGAAAAAGTCCCTGTGCTGCATGCTTGAGGGGAATTCACCGCTTGCCAGGTAATTCCTCTCAGAGAGAAGCATAAGGAGCAGTTATAAGTAGATATTTCTCTTTTTTAAGGTCATGAGATAAACAGGATCAGTGCTCTACTAGAAGGCTTCCCTGAAGTCGCACACATTCATATTCTGTCCTTCTAATCCTCTTTGCCTTTGCCGCTCCCTCAGTCTGTACATTAGAACCCCGTCTCCCCTGGGCTTCGTCTAATTAGTGGTCAGACTGATAGAGAGTGTAACAGACGAAGGACCTATTTACCGAATGACTACCCCAGCGCATGTGATTGACTGGGAGGCAGCCATGTGGTGCTGTTGTTCAGAGGCTGTTGAGCCACGGCTATCCGGAGTTCAAAAAGACGCCCGTAGACTTATCAAAGTTTGCACTTTTGTTTTTTGCTCTCCCCCTTTTTCAGTAGGACCTGGGTCTAGTTGTGATCATCATGTGAACGAAAGAGGGTTTCTCTGCTCTTAGTAAAACAACAACAACAAAAAAAAAGGCAGTGTCAGTGCCGCAGGTTCCTCTTTCAGGGAAGACTGGGGGGGTTTTATTTTTAAGATTCCCAGCTATAGTTTGGGGCTTAAAAACATACAAATAGAAAGAGGGGAGTTTGAGAGAGCAATCACAAGGAAAAAAAAAAGGGAAACAGACAAAACCGAAAGGGTGTGTAGGTTTAACAAAAACAATAAGAAAGCTTAATATGTAAACAAATAAAGCTTCAGTTCTTCATTTAGTGTAACAGCTATAAATCCATATTACCCAGTGATGGTTGTGAACAGCAAACAGAAGCAGTGAAGGTTCTTGCAGAGCAGCTGCTGCAGTACAAAGGTCATTTAGTTTTCAACAGATGAGAAAGAGCTAAATCACTACAGAAAGTTTCACAGTAGAGAAGAAACTTTTGTTCCAGCAGTTTCAACTCGGAGGAATAAAACAAAAACTTTGATTTCAACATCTAATGTTAAAAACGGACTTTTTTAAAATCAAATTCAAGCAGCAGCCTAGCTGTAATGTGAAAGCCTGTTTTGGACAACATGGCCTCCAGCTGAACCATAAGAGAGTCACATGACTTCATTGCAAAAACATAGAAAATGCAGTAATCAACGCCGTTCAGCACGCTGTGAATGATTTATGCTCATTTTGCCGTGCAAACTACAAAATTATTTGGTACAAAACACTGCTTTTGCATTTTAATATTTACCAATTCACATTAGGGAAATGCAAAGCATAAATATAACTAATTAGGAGTGAATGCAGTGTGTCTATTTCTTTGTCAGAAAACAAAAGCCCTTCAGGCTCCAGAATGCGTTTTTTTTTCTTTTTTCTCTCAAATTTGTCGACTTTGTTTTCCTTTTGAACACGTGTGCATGGCCTACATCTGAGAAGCCTCAAAAAAAAAAAAAAAACTTCATGCATATCAACAGTCTTGACAACTCCCAGGCTTGCACTCTCGCATATCTCTTTGCACGTTTTGCACGACGAGGCGTATGTTTACATCTAAAGTGCCTGGCTAAAGTATGTGAAGCTGTTCGACTCTTCCACATTCCACCACCGTACAACCAGAAACGTCAATGTGCTTTATTGCAAAAAGGAAGGAATACCCACACATTTTTTGATGGATTAAGAGCTTTGTTAAGAGATTCAAAGCAGGATTTGAATCTCTTGATTCAGGTTGGAAAACAATTTTCCAAGCTTTATAATACATTTAAAAAAAAATTGACGATAAGAGACACTCCGATCTGACAGAGACTGGACTATTTTGTAAAGTTAAATGATAGATATGTCAAAAGACTTCAAGTAATAAAAACTGTTTTTGTAAGGCATTGATTTAGGGAAGTTGAATAGAAATGAAAGCCACAAATTCTCCTTATTTGTACAAGGTTGTGAAATTGCTTTCCTTTTAAAGGCACATTTCTGCTCTCCTATGTGTAGACCTAATGTTATAATTCATTGAATTCTCCAGCAGTAAGATTGGAAAATATACAAAAGCTCAAGAAGTCTATTTACTTTAGTGAACTGTAAAGTAATTGCATACTTTCCTTCACATACATGTTGAATTAGGACCTAATGGAGACGTTCAACATTTCGTATTCCGGTGGAGAGGACCCACCAGGCTGTAAGGTTTATTGCGTATTCTCTGCCCTCCTCCACAGCCCTGTAATTATAAGCCTCTGAGAACCAATCTACGTGAAGCCTTTCATCACAACACAGGAGCTCGGGAAGGTATGAGTTCATCATGTCCAAGATTTACATTTAATCACCGGCTCCTCGCATTTGCATGTACAAAATGGCCTGTTTGTTGACATGCCATCCAAAAAGGGGAAGTTCGGAGAGCCTCGGGCCTGCTGCAGATAAAATGTTTACACATCACACACACGCTTGTGCGGGGACTTTGGGAATGTTTAATTTGTGTGTTTGCGAGCGTGCGCGCCACATGCAAGGCTGAAACGCAGCCGCGCAGCAACTAATTTTTTGCTGAAGAAGGCAGAGATGTAATCAGCGTAGGCAAGCGCTACAGTTAGCGAAGTCTGTTTATGCCCATCAGCCGAACACACAAATACACAATCCACTTTGTGTACACTCATTTATATACAATCTTATCCTTTTTTTTTTTTTTTTGTACGTACACAAACACACAGTTGAGGAGCGTAATCAGACAAAGCTGTTACGGTACACAGAGAGCAGTTCGACTGATAAGAAACCCGTACACATCATCTCCTGCCTTTAGACGGCCTTTATTGGTCTGAAGGAAACTCTTTTGACAGTCACCTGTGTTTTTCAGAACTGGCCTCTGTCCCTTGGCTGTTTTGTTCCACAGCAAGCCCTCAGGACATGCAAACGCAGCAGATAGCATCCCACCCACGAACTCATTTGGAGCCTCATGAGACTCCATGATTTGCATTGTCTAACAGTCAGCCATTATGTTGCACTACTGCATTAGATTACAGCCTTTGCCAAACTGATGTGATGTTTTGTTTTTTTTTGCATTTTTGCGGAACATCCATGTTCAGTGTTTTCTGGAGCCCTGGAGAGTTTGTGTTGTAGTTGGTTATAATTATCTCTTTACATTTATACCGCAACATTTCTAACTTTCTTACAATTTATTATTCTGGGAAAAGAAATGTGTGCTACTAGAAAAGGAAACTCTTCAAACATCCACACAGCAGATTATTCTGACTGAATGTCTTTTTTTCTAATCCATACAGGCTCAAAATTATCACTTGTAGAACTATTAAAAGAACTTGAAGGAAGTCGTTCTTTACTATTCCATCGACAAACCGGTTTGTTTGTTTCTTGCTTGCTTCTCTGTCAATGGTAACATAAAACAGACTTAACTAAAGGACAGTGAGTCTGGTGTTTCAGCACCTTCCATTTTATGACAGGGTTGAGCCTTGGTGGTCCTTGGGTTGTTTTTGGACATTGTAAGCCATTTCCTTTCATTTGAAGGTATTCATCATAATTGAGGTTTGATGGTTGAATATACAGGAAAATGATCAGAAGAAGACATTAGTTAGGGTTCATGTATATCTTTTGAATATTTATCTACAGTTATGACCCCATGTGGATTAGGAAAGTCCACAGTAATATTAAACTTACGCCTTAAACTTATTGAATTCTTTGAAATTGTTCAAATGAATCATTAAACCCACAAACTAAAATGGGATCCACAATGTTTCGTAAACGTTTGACTGAATCTGTACGTAAAATTCTAATTTAGCCTTTTGTTTCCAAGAAGCGTTGTTCTGTGGTGTAAAGCAAGCGTCGTGTTCTATAATTTCTTATTCATCCGTCAGTTTTGTTTTCCGCCTGCCAGCCTCGCTATTTAAAACTTTTTGTGTCGGATCACGAGACGAGCCACGAACGGCCCATGCTTTTCCCACGTGCCCACGCTGTTCTCTCTTTCTGTGCCAGTCTTGTTTGGTGCTGGCTGCCTCTCCCTGGACATATAAAAGAAAACCCTATTCAAGAGACGCGGCCCTGGCAGACAGCTCTGCGGGGGTTGGCACAGATGCCTAATAACAAGCTGGCTATTATGTATTTGTGACAGATGCAGGTTGTGGGGTTGCATGTTTTGCTGGAAAGTGATAGTGGGCCTGTGTCTGTGAGCAAAAGTTGTTGTGAAGACTTATGAAATGGCCTTTGTTGGGGATGTCTGTGATGTAGGTCAATGGAGTTCTCTACCCGCCCCCAACCCATTGGACTTTTTGACCTTTTTCCTTGTGAAAGACTTCTCGGAGAGCCACTGGCTTGCAGAGAACGGCAGCCTCGCTTAGTCTTGTGTGTGTGTTGGTGTGTGTGGATCGTCTTGCTAAGAGACTGAATGATGTCACCACTCCCTACAGCACAATCAGCCCTGCTGATGTTTCCCGGCAGTGTCCATTGTCTCGCCTAGCTGCAACACTACACTGTTATTGACCTCCATAGTCAGCACCAAGATTTAAGATGCACAGCAAACTGTATTTATCTCTTTATAACTACAGACAATTGGGAGTGAATATTAAAAGAGAGACTATCCCTTAAACCACAATGGCAATGAGAGAGTCACTGTCCAGCTGGAATGCGCAAGTGTTGCCAAATTTTAACCATCTAACTGTTGATGCGAGGTAAATTTGGAGTTAGTTTTCCTTCATTATTCCATATTTTTGGTAAAATGCACCGAACCACTCCAGAGCATGACAGTGAAATCCTTATCTTTCACGTTATGGACATTGTAGCCAAGCAACTTTATTTCATTTCAGACTTTTGTCCAGAAGGCATTTAATGTGGTTAGTCCTTGTGGACACATTCAAATTTCAGCCTTGTAGGTGTTGATTTTAGAGCAGGAGCTTGTAAATGTGGCTTAGCTTTGGACATCAACGCTGGTGTTTGACTGGTTTAAGCTATATAGTCTGTTGCCATGGTTAAACAGCTGGCATGCTGAATACAGGTAGATAGCAAATAAAGCATTCATACAAGTGACAGCTTCTAGTTTTTACATTTTACGTGTGTCACTGATGTTTTGAAATAAATGTCCCTTTTGCTTCTACTTGAGTAGAAATGCATTTTGAAGTAGTTACTAACCTTACTAAATGATTGTTAATTAGAGATGTTTAAAAAAAAACCTTGTTTAATCATTAAACATTTTCTATGCCTTGTCCTTAATTTTTCTCAGATATGGTATTAGTAAATCTCCATCAAATATAGCAGCTGTTTATTATCCCCTGGAGATGAAAGTGCCGAAAAAACCATAATCTGACATGATTTAAAAAGCGAGTGGCTTTTCTCATCTCTCTCATTAGATCCCTGAAGCGTTCATCGAGATGAGAGCAGCCAAGAGAACGCCTGAGGAGGTTTTCTGTCCCAGAATACGCCTGAAGTTTACCATCAAACCACATTTACCATCAACATGTTTTGCATAATCTGATTTATGAACCCCAACACAGTGGCCGCTGTTGTGTTCTCAACAGCATGCATAAATCCGGTTTGCGTACACATGTGCAGTTTCTGCTAAGGCACTGTTCTTTACGTAATTAGTCTTGATGAAGTGTGACACATTTTGTACGATACTGTGAAAGCCTTCGTGTCCTAAAATTACATGACAAACCATGTGACCTCTGTGCATTAAGACATTTCACAGCCTCAGAATGCAATAGCATTAATCTTTAGTTGGTCCTTCATAGGAGGTCATAGTCTATTTTTCTCTGCTCTAGCGGTTTTGATCCCTGAACCAGAACCTCTGTTATCCCTCTTGATAAAACACTCTGGGTTACGTTGAATTGTCTCTGGACATTCGATCTCTGTAATCTCTGGGTATTTCAAAACTCCCTACAGTCTTTTACCATAAGCTCTCCCATAAAGTTTCCCCTCTGGTATACACAGTGGAACCTCTCGAAAGTGAACATGTTTTATGGATGGATGTTATAGACCTGTGATGAGAAACTTACCAGAGAGACCTTGTACTATAATCGTCTCGTCTCCCGGACAACAACATATGTACTCAATCTCGACAAATTATTTTACATTGAGCCACAAAACAAATCCTTGGACTGATTTGTTTGCAAATGTACAGCTGGGATAAATGTACAGGTATTGAGTTTTGCTAACCTTCTAAAATCACAGCGTTGGGTTTCGTCAATTCTACCTTCTAAGAATAACAACTGTACAAGAGCTCAAGCCTCCATAGAAACAGTAATTTACCCACTTTAGGATTCATAATATGGGACACAGTGATCATTAGTGTTTTTTAATATCAGTGCTTCCAGATAAAGAGTAATCATTATCTGTCCTCATATCTGAGGACTACTTTAGAGACCGTTAGCGGTCTTTATGTACCTCTAAAGATGAGGTCCATAGAGACAAGTGTTTTGTAAACTACAGTGAACAATGAACAAGCAACACACAACTGAATAAATTTTAGTTGTGATGCAATTAGAAGATTATTCTGATAGACAATTTTCTATTAAATTCAGTTCAATTCAGTTTAGTTATATGGTGCCAATTTGCAACATGTCATCTCAAGGCACTTTACGAAAAAGAAAAAGTAAATCATTTTTCTTGAAGAATACACTTTTCTATCGAGAATCCATCCTCAATCCTCAAATGCTAGCGTACTTGTAGGGTCGCCTCTGCAGCTCTGCAGAGTTGATGTCCCTCTATGAAATAATACAGAGAACTGGAAAACTGTGCTGGATCTTTATATGAGGATTTTAGGCTTCAGTCTTGGCTTATGCACTCCATAAAAAAACTGCATCAACCCAGAGCAATAATAAAACCTGGCGAAATTTATGCCAAGATTCACTCTGACGGAAGCCTTATGTGCACAACGCTTAGCTGTCGTTGTATTTACACAAATAGTTTTATTTTCCGTAATATGGAGGAAAAAAAAAAAAAAAGACAAGCACCAAAAACAATGAGCTCACGTTGATTTTATCCTCCCACAGCTCCCAGACTGCTGGTCGTCACTCCACCTCCCGCCTGCTTAGAAGCATCTGATGGGTTTATCTCTTATTTATAAGATTCTGAGGTCAACAGTGAAGAGCCACAAACACCCTTAACCCTTGCATAGCCGTCAGAAGACAATTGGAGTTACGTCTTTGACCTTTCCATTACAATTTGCTCACTGTATGGTGATGTCTTAATATGCTCACACACAAAAAATAATAAAAAAACCCACTTAGGCTGATATATCATATTTTCTTTCGAGAAATGCGTGTGTGTGAGCGACGATGGGAGGAGTCTCAATCGTGTTATTTCCCCCATGCTGCTGCTTGGCTTCACCCCAGGGGCTCCTGTGGTCTATGACGCTAATAAATTTAGCAGAAATCACATCAAGGCAGCTCATGGCTTCATCGATTGCGTGAATGACATCATTGTTTTCTTCTTCTTCTTTCCTCAGAGTGCTTTGACCCTCACAATTGGAAGCCAAATCACCAGGAGGATTCTGTACAGAGCAGAGAGATCTTCTTTCATGAGGAGCTTGTTCATGTGTCGTCCATTTTCTCCCTCGTACAACTGAGCATCCGCACCAGAAAATTTCCACATTAGTCGACCTGATGGAGGATGTATAGTCTGTGGGACAATTAGATCAGATAGCAGCATCCACATAGAAAAGCTTTTCTTTGAAACACCTGGGCTCTTATGCAATTATGGCTGCAAGTCTTTTAGGGCGTATCACCAGCTTCAACATTCTGGTTAAATGTCGAACCTCTACATAAAATAATTACTTCTGGCTTTGTTTCCGCAATCTTGAAATTCTTTAACAAAGGCCTGATTTGTGGAGGGGACAGTTAATGGTTGTCCTGCTGACAGATTCTCCAACTGGATTTGTGAATCTCTGCAACATCTCCAGAGATATCATTGGCCTCTCTTAATGCACGTCCAATGTTTTGGTAGGTTTGCAGTTGCTCTTGTTTTAAGTACTGTGTGGGATGTTCAAAGTTTGAGATGTTTTACAGCCTAACTCGTTTAGCTATGGGAAGGGGCAATTTTGTTGCAATGTTAGGCACGGCTAGTAAATGACATGTCTATTTTCAGCCTTGTAAATGCTATTTGTACATATGGATACTTGCGTATGTTCCGGGGTATTTGAGAGACAGTTTAGAAAATTTTTAGGGATTTTCCTGCCGCTTGGAAAATTCGGTTTTACTTTCTAATTCTTGAAAACTCTCAACCAAAACAGACCCAACAGACTCGAAACAAAACAAAAAACAAAAAACCCACACATTTGTTTGGCCTTGGAAAGACAGATGCACATTTGTAAAAAGCTAAATAAAGTGTGATTGTGTGTGTAATGAAAGCTTTCTGCTTGCGGTTTTACACAAGATTGTCTCAGCATTGCCACATTTCATCCATCCCTGGTGGTTTGAGTGTGGCTGTTCCTGTGTATGTGCTAATGTGAGCGAGTTCACAGCATTCGGTGACTCATCTGGACCAAGCACACCCTGTTCTCTTCCATGAATCTCTGCTCCATCCTGTCTTCTAGCTCAGGAGAGAACATGATTTTATTTTTTTTTTTGCAAAAACAGACATACGTACCCATGTTCTGCAGATACTAAGCGGTTTGACCAGAACACTCTTAAATACGACCTCACATTATTGTCATATAAGCTTATAAATGGCCTAACTAGGCAGAAAAGTCATTAAGACTCATGATTAGCTAAAACCTTAGACTCCAACCCTCAACTGATGATTAACATAAAATATGTTCATCTCTGGGACACATAATCCATTTCAGTCTTGTGTAGAATGAAGGCTGAACATTCCCACTTTCCTTGTATTTCCAAATAATAGTTTGGACAGATGATCATTGTACCTAATGATGTACCAGAAAATTTGCCTTATCTTGGATGATTTATTTTGATTTTCCTATGATGTCACACAAGGAAGCTAAGTTTTTAAAACACATGCAGAGTAGTCAATGCAAATGTTGTGACTTGGCAGATGGTGGTACGAAACGATAATGGGAATAAACTAGAACAGATGTGAAACTGTAAGCAAATGTAGCAAAAATGCAGTTTGAATATCACACAGGAATTGACTTAAGTAAAAAAAACAAAAAAAAAACACAACAAACCTGTAGCATGAGGTGTTCAGTGACCAGGAGGAAATATTGAGCCGTTTCTCAGTTTGTTCTTTTGTATCCACAGAAACTGACAGCGGTGGCTATAGCTGTTCATAGTCGAAACATTGAGTTCCTTTAAATCAAGGCTAAAAAACCCACTTGTTTGGAGTTGCTTTTGCTTAATAACTGAAACTGTGATAAAAATATACAATGCACATTTGCTTGATGATGGCTTTCAACAAGATGCGATGTTCGTTATTGCTTCAGAATTGGGGATTGTGTTATGTAAGGAACTTTGAATTGCCTTATTGCTGAAAGCAAAAAACTTGACCTGATCCAAAATGCAGGAATAGTCAGAGGGTGTGAGAAAGAGGCTTGAACAAGGAAGCATAAAACTTACAGGAAACCATAAAAGAACTCAAGAGACTCGTACCGTAACATAACAATAGAAAAATCCACTCAGGTGAGCAGCTGAGTGGAATAGGAGCTCCTCACTCCTATTTAAGTGAGGAGCTTAAATACTGGGGAGCTTCATCACTTACAATGGACAGGAGTCTGATTTGGAAATAGGGTGCAGCTGTGAGAGAAGGCCTGGCAGGCAGGCTGAGGAAAGGAAAATAATGAACATAAGAGGAGCTTGTGAAAGAAATAAACAACCAAGAATTAGACTCTCGCACACAAAAAATTAAATGCAAGAATAGACTAAGAAACTAAATACTAAGGAATGAACAGATATATACTAGGTTGAATGTAAATAAACAAGGAAATAATCAAAATAAAAACCCAGGATAGGCCACAACACAAATGGGATTGCTAATGGACTCTATGTGGTCACTGAAATTCATGCTCTTTTTGCTGTGTTATCATAACAAAGAAAAGAAAAAGGCGTTACTTGACACTGGCGCCACATGAGTCATGGAAATATTTGATGACAAAAAAGCCATCACTCTGGCAAGTGTCTTGAAATGTGAGGAGTTCTTTTGTAGTCCTTTTACTTTGATTGAATTTGACACTTGAACTAGATAGTGTAGGTTATGAAAATATTGATTACGGTCATTCAGCTTGAGGAGATGGAAATCAACCCTTCGGGATAAGTGTGGAGACCTTTTTTTTGGTCACATCTGTCAAATGCAACAAAGCCCAGCTAGCTGTACGCCCCCTACATTTCTACAGTCAATATTTGTTTCTCTGGCCTACATTTCTTCTCATTTATTCACCTCCTGTCTTTTTAAATGTCTGAAATATAATTAGAAATGGATTTTGAATTCTGATTCTGACCGATGGGGATGGAAATCAAAGCCAGGGGACTTCATAGATACTTTAACAAAAGATGAATGAACATTGTTTAAACTGTTTCCATAACATCGGCAAATTAAACTGGGAGGATTATCAGTTTATATTCATGGGACATTCTAAGGAGTTAGATTTCTTCAAAGACTCCTCTGTAGTAGAATTACTTGCTGGTCTGAATTTGAACAGTCCCCCAAACATCTCGCTCATTTTTTTTTTTCTTTTTCCTTTTCTATTTCCCCCTGTCCTTTGCTAATTCAGATGCTGTATTTAAATTCCCATCCAAAGTAGGTCAGCACCCCCTCGGTTTCGTTGTGTTGCCCCATTCTCGCCATTTTCTCCCATCCCACAATTTCACTGCTCCCTATGTAATCCCTATCCGCTTCACTTCCTTCAGGAAAGAAATGGCTTCAGATGAAACTCGGGTGCTTTGATTCCATACAATCCACTTCAAGCTAATTTCTTCTTTCTCTTTTGCGACTTCTATTTCATGTATTTGGATCTCTGATTTGCTTTCATGATGTGCCTAGAACCAGTCCCGCTGTTTCTCCAGCTGGCTTTCCATCTTTTCTCCTTTTTTACCCGTCTTCTTGGGTTATCCGTCACTGTCAGTGCACTCTTTACTGAAATTATACATCAAGGTTGAGACTACATCTTTAAGGTAGTCCATATACAGCAGTCCAGGTAATCTGGTTAATGGCCTTTTTAATAAGCTCCTCTGTATTACTGAAGGATACCAGCAGGTAAAGGGATTGAAAGTTGGACAATGTCATTAAAATGAAATTACATTAGGCATGCACATGCCTAGGACCACCTTAGCGTTAATGCAATAGTATCATATTTATTGTTAAATTACATATAATGGATTGCACTTACATTTACGATATATAGAGGTTGTTCAGAAAGAAAAAAAGACTGCAAGAACAAGATGTCCCATTTGTAGTTTTCCACAAACATCTGACAGAAAACGCCTGTCAGGCGAGGATAAAACATGGTGATGGCACCATTATGCTGTGGGCATGTCTTTCTCCTGCAGTTACAGAAAAGCTGTCCACATATCATGGGAAAATGGATGGAGCTAAATATAGAGCATAATAATTTGCTTCCTCACTGTATTCAGATGATTTTTTTGAAGTTCAAAACGTCGCCATGAACAAAGTAATGTAGGTTTGTTTAAAACAGCAATAGTAGGAACAAACAAAAAACACATCTGTATTTGTCAAAGGAGGGAAATTATTTACAGTGAAAGTGGGTAGTTCTCTTTTTTACTTAAAAAAAATAATAATAATACTTTTTTGGTTAAGTAAAGGACTTCGGTGTGAACACAATGATGGGTTGATATTGTTCCGATTTTGTGCACTGAAGCTTTAATTCAATGCAGTTTGAAATGTTCAAAGCTGTCTGTATTCTACGTGTATTTAAATCTTATGACTGAAATAACCTGAAGTGAACTGAACTGGAGGCTGGGGGTGGAGGTTCACCTTCCAGCATTACAATGATTTAAACATACAGCCAAAGCTACGACGGAATGTTTTAGATATTAACGTGATAGAATGACCCGGTCAAAGTCTAGACCTAAATCCAAGTCAGAATCTGTGACAAGACTTAAAAGCGTTTTTTCACAGACCCAATCCATCCCATTTAACTGAGATTGAGTTATTTGGCCAAGAACATGAAATAATTTCAGTTTCTAGATGTGCAAAGTTGGCAGAGGCATACGGTGGAGCTGGAAACGAATGCCCACCATCTTGAAAACTAAGTCATTTTTCTTCTGTTTCAAAATGATTTGCTAATTTTTGTTGGTCAATTATAAAAAAAAATTCTCAGACATATCAGAATTTGTGGTTATAAGATGACAAAATATAAAGAAACTGAATGAAGTACCTTTCTAGTCACTGCATATTGAACAGCTCTTGTGCAGAATAGCCTATATGTCTCTTCATGATATAAAAATTTCTAGGTGTAGCAATGGGAACTAAACTTGCTGACGTACAAGCAAATAGCACGAGGACCAGAACAGAGAAGGATAACATGGAAGGTTTTTCCTGGTGGAAAAGATTTATGTTGATCTTCTCCTGTCTTGTTCCTTTAACTGTTTGCCAACTGCACTAGAGTGGTTGTAAAACTGAATTTGATGTCATAAAAGATTCAATCCACCAAAAATACTTAGCACATCAGCTCAGATTCTTGTGAAGCAGCACAATTTCTAAATGGCTTTTTTCTCTTTAAAGGCTAATTTGTAAGCAGCAGAGGCTTTCTGAGATATATCATCAGGTGTCATGTATAACATTTCAATAATGACAATATTGGCTAACACAAATGCCATAAAGGCATAAACAGACTTACTTCTCCATTACTGAGAACTCATAATAATTTGCTACTGTTAAAAAAAAAAAAATCTATACTTGCATGATGTCATCATCTTCCCACAGACAGTAATAAAATGTGATTTAGTTGCAGAGAACCTAGCTAAACAACGAGCAAACTGTGACATTTATGGAGACCATTTGAATGCTTAAAATATTCAAACACATGAGCGTAAACGTACTCCGGCAGTAAATTAGCATGTATTTGCACATCTCGTTCACTCATCTTGTTCCAGTTAAAGTCCCACTGGAAGGGATCAGAACATATAAAAACATAATAATATTAAAAAAAATTAAAAAAAAACCCTGATAATCCATTTTAATTACCAAGAACAAACAGAAAATGTAGTCATGTCAGGGCGATGTGCAGACCTGCCTCAGAGTAACCATGGCAGTAGCTTTTTGCTGCCAGACAGACAGACACCCAGTGGGAAACATCAGCTCTTCTATTATGTGTCTCTGTGTTGTTCTATACAGTGTTTTATAGCTCTATGGATGCCATCACAGTCTGTGGTGTAAAGGCGTACACCATGTTACAAAGTAAATTTTAAAAAGAAAAATAAACACCCATAAAATCTTTTGCGCACTTCAGAGTCAACAGCAAGTATCAGTAAAGTAATCAAAAATGTATTTACGCCACACCTTTGCTCATGGGTGTCTTCCTGATGGTTGGTGCAAATTGCTGAGTTTCTGTAAGACGGCACGCCAACAAAGCTAAGCCTTATCTGTAACAAACACATGCTGTCGTTAAGTTCCTCTGTCTACTGTACCATATGGCAGGACTTCTTCAGCTGTCCATAATTTAAAGCTTTCAGCTAATGAAGGGTTCCAAGTTGTGTGTGGTGATGTGTGCATGAGTATCATCTTGCTCCTCTTGTTATATGATCCAAAAACAGCCTCGTATCATTTTGGACTTTAGCACACTAGGCCATCATATCAGAGTTATATGCAGTAATCGGAGAGACTGTGCTTGCTTATTTCACTAAAACTAAATGAGTTTAAAAGAACTGCTGTGATCCTCTGTGATCTTATCTAAATTGTAATTACAGCCAGACAGCAGGTTAATGATTGTTTTGTTGTTGTTTTTTCAGCATATTTCAAAGTTGAACTCTGACCACTTACTGCAGTAAATGTTTAATGAATAACTGATACAAATCTTGTGCTTGGGAATGAGTTGAATTTGGTATGCACACTGTTGTAGCAGCAGCTTCTCTTGTTTTTTCTTCTATATAGAAAAAACAAAAGGTTGTAGAATATGCTACTGCATTTTATCACATTTAGGAACCATGTGAAGCTATTTTCTTATTATTTCTTCTGTTTTAGTGCAGGTGAAATCAAAATGGAATGCTTAGCAAAAATGTTCAGTCACATTTAATCCGTTTTCCGCCATCAAAGAGCTCCTTGATTTGAGGCGCCTCTGCCTTGGCCAATTACAATCACCTGACTCAGGATGTCAACTTTATTTCCCAGAGAGACGTGCTGAGCAGTGCCCCCAAACATGCACAAGAACAGCTCTTTGCAAAAATGTGCAGTTTTGCCTCATGTCACACAGAGTCCAATCCTAGTCCAGCCGAGAACAGTATGCTAATCTTCAAAGGACGGCTTTGTCTTGAACAAAGACGGGTATTTTACACTTCAGTAACTTGTTCCTGCTTTTGCTTCGCGCTGGATGGAAGGAAATACCCTCGTAAAGACAGAGAACTGAGATTCTGGCTGGACGCGGGGACAAGTGACCCTGTTCCTGTAGGGTGATGACAGATTTAGTCTAGACTTCGGCTTAGTCTGGAAGGTGTATTTACCAGTTACTGCGAAAAAAGTGTCCACAGTTTTTAAACCTTTTCACATTGTTATAGTTTATTACACTGCTTTGCTTTTTAATGTCACATAAAATTTCATTATTTTAACAAAACTGATGCATTCCTTTATTTATTTTTGTTTGTTTTAAAGCTGAAAAAGCCCACCGGGTCACTGGATCCACCTTTCTCTATAATTGAAGATCATCTAGATTTATTGGAGATTATCTGTGAACATCAGTTATCATGTTTTGCCAAAGATTCACTTTTTTTTTTTTTCTTGCCGATGCCTTTGAGTTGAACTATTTCATTGTAGCTCTGGTTCAGGCAGCTGGAAGGTGAACCTCTGCCCTAGCCTCAAGTGTTTTTCAGCCTTGCAGGTTTTCTTCCAGGATCGCCGTGTGTTAGGCTCCATCCGTCTTCCTGTAAACTACCCAGAATGCTTGCACCTTCTTCCAGATGTTTGCTATGTCCTTGTGTTGCCTACAAAAATTAGACTTGTCCTGTCAAAAGATTATCTCAGATCTTTAAGTAGTACCCCCCCAACAGCAGAGACTTTTTCCAAATTCCATCTGTAACACACAAAAGCCAGCAAACCAAACGTACCTTTTTTCCATTAACTGATTTGAACACTAGTCCTTTTTATAAGACATATCTGATTATAATAGAATCCATTAAATAAACATGCTATGCTGATGGTCTTGGACGGTTCATCTGACAGGAGAACACGAGAGCATTAGCAGAGGATGACTTAATGAGATAGCAATCGGCAGAACCTCACAAGGCTCGAATTAGTCCTGCCTTCCAGGCCTCGTAGCTTGCCAACACTTGATCAACCATTTTGCTGCTGCAAGTAGAGAAGTCAATTAGTGTCCTCTGTCTCCTTCCAGCTAATGGGGACGATCGCTGAAGGTTGAACGCGCCGCAGCCAAGAATTTAATCTCGCATGGACCCGACGCACCTGGGGCTTTCGAGAGCAGCAAAACAACAATCTGAAGAAGAAATATGATGACTTGCAGTTGCTTTTTAAAATGTGGCGTGCGCATCAAAGTCATGGGACGAAAAGTTGGGTGGGTACAGTGAAATTAAAAGTGGTGAAGACATATGTTATAAGCCATAAGATTCCACAAATACAAACAACTGAACGAAATTCTCTCTTTTTGCTTGAAAAGTGTTTGTTTTTTTTGTATCTACTGAGATTGTCATTGTCTTACAACAAATAAATTGCTTGATAATCTGAAATATTTAAAAGTGACAATTAAGCAAAAAGAGATCTTTAAGGGGGATACATTTTCACAGCACTGTTTTCTTGAAGATATACTGAATAACATTTCCATCCTCATCAATCACTGAATGTACTTAACCTCTATGCCCTCCATCATGGTATCACTTGCAGAAATACAGTAACTCAACGACGACACCTCAGCTCTTTCCCTTTCACTAAACCTGCAGTATAACAAAAGAAATTGGAGCATTTGGAGCATAGAAACACAACGGCCAACCTTTTTGTCCTTCCAGTAATATTCAAGTGAGAAGATATAACGGTCACACCCCGCCAAGAAGAATCCTCACTTGTTTCCTCCCCAATCCTGATAGACATTTCACTCGGATTGTCTCGGGAACTTGTTTGTCACCCAGATTTATTTTTATCCCACATTTGCGACATTTTCCATTCCACAATCATCTCTTTTTCTCTCTCTCTCTCTGTCTCTGCTCTGACCACCTGTACCTGCTCTCCCAGAAACAGTGACAGCAGAAACAAACGCAGAGCAGGGCCAATTTCCTGAGTGCTGCTCATTTAATTACTGCAGCGACAGAGAGGCAGAGCCTGTCAGAGCTTTAGCCCAGATCAGTATGGCCCCTCATAACAATTTGCTGCCTTTGGGGTGCACGTGCATGTATGTGTAGGATGGAGCCACTGCATATGCTTTCAGTCCCGAAAGCCTTTTGTGGCCATATGTTCAAAACACAGTATAAATGACGGCAGTGCTAAAAGGTCGGATTATTAGAAAGAATGAGTCTGTCAAGGACAAACTGTTATCTCGTCTGTAGGTAATATGGGTAACAATCATCTGACTGTGCCTCAATGCAACTTATCTCCCTGCATAGTTTCAGTAGCCTATGTAGAGTCTGTTCAAAGCATCGAAACACCCAACATCAACGCATCTATTCTCCTTTTGTAGAATAGTAAAAGAAGCGTCATATTTTCTAAGGTCTTTTGAGGATGAGCTGCTTTGAATCTATGCCACAAATCCATCTGCTTTGGGCTTTAATCAGACCAGCTTGTTTTTGACTTGGTAGATTGGCTTTGGTATCAAGTCCATCCTACCAGATCGATCTGAACACTGCGGAGTCTTCAGATTGATCAAGCGAAGTGTTCTGATCGGATCACTTCAAGATTGTTCCAGAAGTCTTTAAGACCTCCTTTGCAGCTGTTAGCCGGCATTCACTCCGACAGAAACAAACTCCCGCACCTTAGTGATCCTGTCCCAGATATAGCCAGACATGTCCTGACAACTCCTTGACATAACATCAGTAAACCACATCAGTTAAAGTTCAGCAGTGGTGCCACTCATATAAGCTACGCCCCGCTCAACATTTTATGCAACCTGTGGTGTTATAGGACACCTCTAAAACGACTCCAGACATATCATGTTCTGTTCTTCTCTTCTATTAGATGTGAAAAATGCATTACTAATGTTGAGGTAAAGTGAAATTTAAGCTCTCGGGTTTCTGTCTCTTTCGCCACGCTCTTCAAATCCAGCCTTCATCAGCTGGGTAGGTCTTGAACATGTCCTGGCATGAACCCCATCGCTGTTCAGCCAGATTAATTTTACATGTTGTTAGGCAGAGGATAATATGAAGTGACTGTAGCCAAAATAAAGCAGCAAGTACAGCATTTAGACAGTGTGGGTGGATGATGGTTATTAATATTTTTAAAAAAAAGTCTTAGTTCTGACATTTACATAGGTTTGCCGGTTATTAAATTGCCTGACACAAAGCTAGAAAGCTTTGATCAAATTAAACAGTGATTTAAATATATATATATATTTATTGAGTCTATTTCAAGTAACGGAATTCTTTCGAGTTTTTCTTTCCTCAGTCTTGCACATTTCTATAGACTCAAAGGTACTTCAGCTATTATTTAATTTGTTTGTAAAGGTGGTCATATATTTGAGATGACCTAGAATTTTCAAGCTCATGTTCTTACATGGGAGGTCTTGTGTATATACATAGAAATAGAACCTTTTTGTCTGTGTTCATATTTACCAACTACTTAAGCTGAAAAGCAGAAGACTCACACTGGTTGATACTTGCTGTCTTTTGTTCAGAGGGAAAGTCTTGGACAGCTTAATCCTCCCCACCCCATTTATTCAACATGCTTACTCTGCAGCTGCAACTTTAACATTGCGTTATTATGCTTGCAGGCTGATATTTGCCCATGTGAATATCAAAAGGTAATGTTTGACTCACTGACTATTTGGAGTGACAGCATGATTGACGACTGAAGATGTTTTGGTATTTTAATCGTTAAAAGTGTTTCTTGACAGGTCGTGACTTAAAGCAACAGGGTGTGAGCTGCTTGGTGGTAACATCCAGTTCAGTCAAGTGCAGCAACAAATTTGGTTTTCAACTCTTGGTAAGCAAATTCTAAGTGTTTGCATACTATTTGAGTTCACTTTACTGGGTTAAGTGTAATAATGATCTGACAGAATGAGTTCAGTCTTTTTCTGCATGAAACTGATCGACTAAAAGGCCGTGGAGTCAGTCTTTGCCCCTGCAGTTACAGTGTTTTGCACTTTTGCAGATCCAGAGCCGAGATCTTCACACTTTGCGTTTAACTGCTCCAAATATTTTCGCAGTGCTCTGCGAAACTACAGTTTGCGTCACAAACAGCGGCCCACAGGAATGTGATAGCCTGCCTGTGCCCAGACTGGATCTGATCTTCAGCTGTTTGAGGGCTTTTAAAGTCTGACTCATGCAGAGGTGCTCAAGGTACGACTGCCGCTGACTCGCTCTCACACGTATATTCTTGGCGTCGTTCATTTGCTGCTTCGAGTGGGGGAGGCAACAGGGTAACAGTCTTACTTTGAAGCCGCGACTCGGCAGGCTGACAGGAGTCGATGATAAAGCTCTGTTTGTAGCTGTCTCTACCTTTTCATCTACCTGCATGATAATATTATCACAGTTTCTGCTGACTTTTGAAGTCTACACCATGAAAAATATGGTTGGTGACAGACATGTAGGATTTCTGCGTTGTAAGCTAATAGGTAGGCTACTTCGTAAACTGTGTTTTCAGTTTCTCGCATTAAGACACAGTTGACCTGAGGAATGCTTTGTAAGTTGGATATAGACAAATCAATCATTTGAAACAAAAGCTCAAAGTTTGTTTTGCACTTACAGTCAACAGTAAGCCAGTTTAGCATAAAAATTTTCATTTTTTCAGTGTTCTTTTATTCTCTTCAGCTTACCCCACAGGTTTTCTGTACAATTAGGTCTTTGGAGACTAAGAAGAAGGTGGATTTCTGTCAGGTGAACCATTAGTTTGTTGATTTAAATTGGTTCAATATGACCAATTTAAAGGTTTATCACAGAGTTTATTTGACTATGTACCCTAATATGGGTCTAATTAATTAAAGAAGTTGCCTGAAAGCTCAATCTTCTTCTCATCTAACCAAAGTTATTTGGTAAAAACTTACACATTTACATCCAATACAAAGTCACGTATTACTTATTAAACATTCTGAAGCAACATAGTTAAAAAAGATGCAAATGTTTTTGTTGCATTTGTTAACGGCATTGGAACGATGGTATATCTTGTGCATCCTCAACCCAATTTAACAGTTACAATAAGGTCATTTCCCTTGTATTTGTCCTTTATTTTAGGCTGGAAACAGCTGAATTGTAATGCATTTTAAATAAATCTACCACAGCACAAGTCGTGTTAGATATTTGTAACAGCCACACAGTGTGTGTTCTCTGGCCCTCTCTGTGTTACGACTCAATAACGGGGTGGTGAAACCTGGCCGCTCCACCAGAGAAAACAGAATCCAGGAATGTGAAGCACAAAACATACGTCATGTATATGTACTAACCACTCAGCATATCTGTTCTAATCCAAGATGCTCTTGCAAAAATTACACATCCTGAAAGGCAATCCTGTGTGTTCATGAGCCAACGTAACTGGGCAGGATTCCCAGATACCTCATGCTGACAGGAATGTACATTAAATCTTAAAGACATGTTTCTTCATCTTCTTTCCTTCTTTGTGAACAACTCATCACTTGTGCAGTTAGAAGGGTTCTGGGTTTTATTCTATTCATGATCAAATTAATTGCAGTTAATTCCCAACAAATATACATTTTTACCGTCTTCAACAATTAATGTACGTTGTTTGCTTATTATTATTATTACTATAAAAAAATGGTTTTAGTTTAATGGTAGCAATGCAACAACCTTTCAGAAGCATTTTGTTTTTGCAAAATAGGTGATAAAGGTGATATAACTTGATGTTCTTAGACAAGATAGCATTCAAAACTGGACATTACAGGCCTTTCAAGCCTCCAGTAGCGTGACGTACCAGTACTGCAAATAAACACACACAAGCATGCGTGTGGGGAGATATGCACAGCTTTGTGAGTTCTTGACTATTCATGTTATATTATATGTTATATTATTATTAAGCATGATTTCGGTTTTCGAAGCTACCTCAGATCTGAGTCACCCTGCACCAGGAGTTCCATGTGTGAGCAGAAGAGAGTCATGTAAATACAGCTACACACAAGGTTTCTCATCTGTGCATTTTTTTCATTCCAAGCTCAGAGCATAAATAACTTAGGATGTTCGGCCAAGCTTTGCGCATGAGTTAAATAATAGAATATAGCTACATTAAGAGGCAGGTACCGTCCTCAGAAACTTCGAAACCATCTGGTTTGAACTCCAAATGAATAAAGTAGATCCGGGCACATTTAAGCCAAATCATGTGGAGGAAAAAAAAATAATAATTGCAAATGATAGGAATGCATCTAAAAAAGGATGAGATTTTCAGAGAGCGCTGTGCTTCATGTTTGTGGGTGAGTCGAGGCTGATCCAGAACCGACAGAGCCACAGTCCAGAGGAAAAAGACGAGGCCAAGACAAGTTCCTGTGTGGGTTCACATGAGCAGGGAGGGAGGCGGCATCATGGAAAGTTTGTGGTTTTTCTCTGACAAGTCTCTTCCTGGTAGCAGAGTGGGATGGGCAACAAGTTTCACTGACTTGTTTTTGTGCAAGTTGATCGCTCTGGCTGAGCCACACCTTAGACACTCAGGGTGACATCAGTTTGTTTAGCAGCACATTCAAAGAACTCCTTTTGTACACAGGTAGTCTGCTGGCTGTTCTGCAGAAGTGATTATTTTTGTTGACTTTAAATGTGTGTACAAGTAAAACAAAAAAAAACAAAAAAAATTCTCCAGTTAGATAATTAATGGTCTGAATTGGGCGTATTCAAACACACAGTATGTCACAGGAAGCGAGATGTAAAACATGTTTGGCTTATTTAAGGTAAACCCTTATTGTCATGTATAGTTTTTTTTTGTATATGTGCATAAAGGAGAAGAGAAAGTGAACATTTAAGATACAAGAAACGGGATAAAGCAAAAACAACTAAAGTTGAACAAGTTTAGAAAACAGCAGAGTGCTGCGACAATTAAGAACCCATCCCGTTTTGTTGACCCTGTTACATATTTAATGCCTGTTATATCATTTCAGCTCATTACACAGCTGAAATGAGGTCAACCAAATAAGATGAGGTTAACTCTCTGGTTCAATTCATAACAATGAACTTCAAAGCCACCACTAGGAAATTTTATGAAAAAATTCTAAAAAAAATAAAAAATTAAAGAGGATTATTTCTTAATCTAGAGAAACCTAGTTTACTGTAAAACCCATTGAAAAACGTCAACATTATTGTTAATAGGTCGGAAGGAGGAAAGACCATCAGCGGGTTCCTCTTTGGCCAAACAGCCACACTAACACAGGCATAGCTCTGTGAGGGTGATGGCTTTCTTTACAAATGTAATCACTTCCATCAGAAATTATATTCATGGCATTGTTCGAACATGATGATGACAATGATTCCTTTCAACACCTGGACAGGCTAAAGGTCTCACCTTGGTTAGGGGAGAATGGTTCCTGCCCACTGTCTCCCTGTCCTTCCTGTGGATGAGTTATTACTGCAAAAACAGGGAACCGATGCAGCTGACTGAATTCCTTTGGTATCTAGCATAAAATTTCAGTGTATTGTATTACAATTTCGAAAGAAATGACTTTGCAATTTGATTTGAATAGATCAGATTAATTTCAGTGATTCTTCTAAACAGTCATATGAATTGGAACCATTTGTTTTGCTAGGCATTGAGAGAAAAACAAGTAGAAAACTAATTTACCTCTGATTTTTCAATAATCTTCAGCTCTTTGCACAGACAGCTCAAATCTACTCGGTCATGTAAGTACTTTCCCCCCACCCCAAAAGTTCAGAGTTTCATTCTGCACACTATAATTTTACAGGAATGATAAACTGGAACCTCCCCAAAGGGTCAAAATATTATCTGTATTCAGGAAATGTTCACATCACTGCTTGTACATTTGAGGGGAAAGCTACAGACATTGTTTTGTCTTGTGTCTTGATGAATGAAGCCAATGTTGGTTTGACTTATTTTTGACCCGTGCGTGTTGTGTTTCCTGGTCTTTGTGCGTTTCTTTGTACCTGGGGTCGGCGGACATGCAGTGTGTGTTCAACCTCTCTCCACAGTGGAACAGGAATGTCTTTTGGAAAATTCTGCCCACGCAAACCAGCAGTCCAGATCTGTGTGTTCATTCCCAACCTGACATTCTTTCCTCCGCTGGAGTTCACAAGTGGTTGCGAGATAAAAGCCTCCATTCATTATGCTGAGAACCCGGCGTAATGACAGGATACCCCACCCCTGTCTGGCAGCAGCCAGGGCCATATTTTACCCAGCTCTGGAGGCCCACGCATTAAAAACAGCCTACGCTACGGCACATTGTTTTCTTTTTCAGGTGCTCCGTGTCAACATCGCTTTCTGTCAATCAGAAATAGCAGGAAAATTCGGGGGTTTCCAAGTTTAATTATTTCTTACGGTTATGGCCTTTACCTTCTTTCTCTTTCACTTTTATGGTGTTTGACTTTTATCTCGCCTGCCGAGCTGCCAGCATTCAGCTATGCGCACCCACAATATCCCTGACGGTAATGAGGCAGCTGCCTGTTCACAGATGTCTGTGTGATACACATGTGGACCATTATGTTTGCTTGCAAAAACCTCGTCCTTTTTTCCGCTGCTACTGCTGCGTAAAAGTAAACCATCTTACCTCATTGGTCTTTTCAGTTTTATAATGTGCCTGTTGCCACCATGCTGGTGTTCGGCTTGTCTCCTTAATGTGCTACAGTAAACTTTAAAACCGGTAAATGTACAGAGACATTTAATCCTAGCTTGATTGTTATTTCTCTGTTATCTTCAGTTCATGTTGGGTTGAAATGTGACCTAATTTTATTTTGCAGCTAGGCTTTAAAGGTATAAACAACTTCACTGTTCGGTATTTGTCTTGAGCCGAGTTAAAAACAAATTAAACACTAATTATTAAATATACCTAAGAGATTAATAAAGTACTGTTGAATAGAGTTGAACTAAACTAGCTAGTATGACTATCAGGGACCAGAACTATCATCCTAGCTGCGCAGGCGGTCCTAATAAAGACACACACCATGTTGTTTTGACAATAAAGATGTGCAAAATCAGCCTTGAGGTGCTCAAGAGGGGCTTGTACACAATCTGCAAAAATAAGTAAATGGTTGCATTTTTTAGGTCTGGATAAGTGTGGAAAAACATTTGTGTTTCCAGACTTTGTTCCTTCTCATACTGTCTACAAGTTATATCCATCTCTAGAATCATCTGCCCATCCATCCTTTTTGTCAATTGTCCGACTTGTACCAAATGGATGGATGAAAATACAAACAGTCTTCACATCCTCATTCAGACATGGAAAACACTAATCAACATCTGCCAGATTGCTTAGAATTTACACTGCACACAGATTTTCGAAAATGTCCGTACTTTGGCTGAAGCAAACGGCGAGGCAGGAATGTGGGCGTCATCTGAAAACGATGAACTTCAGCAACCATGTAAAAAGTGGAACAGATATGACTTGTGATGGATTTCCCTGCCGTGTGGGGATGAGGTATCCAAAACAAAGTGGGATCTGTGTGTTCGAATATGCACAGCAGAAGCTTGCAGAATATCCACGACACACTGAAAAGCCTCCATTGTTTCTTAAAAGAGCAAATGTGGCTGAAACTATCACTAAGCGTGTTTTTGCTGATCAGGCTGGGGGGGGGGTTCCCACATGTATGAACTCGTACAGGATCAGAGGATTTCCCTGAGAGCTGTGGCCGTCAGTTGGACCAAGAACAAAGGAAGTTTTGCTACAGTGGTTATTGAGAGGTCATTGCAGAGGAATGCTTTTTAATTTAAATGTCACTGTTAAAGTGAACGGTTCTAAGACACCACAAACCTGTTACCTAAAAGCAAAACAATCTCATAGCTATGGGAAGCGCTTAATGGTGAAAAATTATAAGTTTTTATTCGCTTTTTGAAAACATTTAAGACAGCTGCCAATCTTTCCAGAAATGGGCTTCCCAGTAAATTACAAGGTCCAACCGCTGAATGTTTGGTGTGAATCATATTCAGAAGGTCTGATCTATGTTAAAAGATAACGTTTAAGACTGAACATGGATAGATTGTTTGAGAGAACAGCAACTGTTTGCAGAGTTTATTGAACCAAACAACTTCTGGGACAGCATCTTTTAGTCAGCGGAGACCAAATGTAGAAATGTTTGCCCATAATGCACAGTGCCATGAATAGAGAAAACAGAATGCAACATGTCAGCACAAACGTCTACAACCACAAGCTAAGACAAATGTCTAGCTCAATGGCAGACAACTGATGACGTAAACCAATTTTATAGCCACAAGGCCTGGGCACCTTGCAGTAGTGTGCACAGATTCACCCATGAACCCTTCCGTAAGCCAACATCGTCATATCTTGTGGTTAAACGGAGGATCCAGGTGGGCAAGTTGATAAGCAAAAGTTTAATTGAACATACTTCTAAATTTACGAGATCAGGGATGCTGGAATGTAATCAAAAATTAATAGACAACAATACAATGTGCACAAATGGCATGGGAAAAAGTCTGAGCAGCAGCTAGATGGTGTAGCAAAGGAGAGAATCTGAAGAAATGCTAACCAAAAACCCATCAGCCTTGTAAGTGTTCAGGAGGTGATTAGGTCCACTAATCAATAATGAATGACAGCTATGAGGGGGAAAAGACTGCAGGAAAATGTCCAACATTACAGACATTGTGAAACACTGGAGGAATATACAAGGGTTTGACTGATACGAAATAAGGAGAACTACAACTAAACACAAATTAATAGTTTAAAACCATAGTTAGCTGTATAAGAACAAATAAAACCCAACTCAAAGTTCATGGTGTCAAATATTTGAGGTAAAATTAATTAATGACAATAATTCAGCCTTAGGAGAGTCACAAAGAGACAAATTTCTACAACTAGAAGGAAAGTTGGGTAAAGTTTTTCACGGTGACGCAAGAAAAAAACATCATCCAGAAAACAACTACTTCAAGTTATTTTTGCCGAAGGCCGTTTTACAACATGCTCAATCAGAGGGTGCGCTTCGATTTTTTTTCCATGACTGTGTTTGCTGTATTTGTGAAGTACGTGGGTGTTTTCTGTGCAAACCTACCCAAACACATTTGAGTGTACAGTGTGTTTCTGCGTGCCTTTGGGTCAGTTCAGTGTGCTTTTCCTCTGTTTGGTTGCATCATGATTGAAGAGCTCAGCGGGTCATCATGACTGCATCTGCATCAAGCAACCAGCAGCAGTCTGTATTTTTCCACTGATTTTAATGAGCATGTGAACATTGGGCCCCCGAGAAGAAATTCAACACAAAGTTACCTCCTTGCTGTTAAACAAGGTCACACAAGGTGTGTTTTCTCATCTGATCGAGACTCCTCCCGTTCTGTATTTGACCAGACATGCATGACTGCTGGTGCTAACTGCTATATAATGAACTATGGTAAAGTAAACAGCTGTGCTCTCCTTCCTGTCTTCATCTTTCTCATACCCAACCACCTGTTTTCCAGCTCAGCTTTCATTGTCTGACCTCATAAAACAAAGAAGCAACTCCAAACACGGAGCCCCAGAAAACAACCACTAAGCCCAAGTTACAGTTTAGTAATTTTACATCGATTTCAAGTTTTGGCATTTTTGCTTTTCGTTATTCTCAGGGGAAAAAAATGATCTCATGCCCCCAAAAAAGTATACATTTATTGGATAAATGCTTACTATATTTGATGTTTGCTCCCAACATTGTGACTAAAGTATGTTAATGGCATTTAATCTGACATACCATTTAAAATTTTATTTAAAAAGAAAAAAAAACTTGAAATGTGATAAACTAAGTGATCTTTGAGATAGAAATATTTTAAATGCTGAAATGTGCTTTTCTCACTAGTTCTTCAAAAATGAACAACAATGCAAGGCAGGTAGGATTCTGACTGCTCTTATGCACTCCGCACAGACCCAGTTTGCCTCACATTTCAGCTTGCATTTATACCAAACATAATTTTTTTACCCCACTCTAAATCCTTGTTTATGGCAAAGACCGTTGATGCTGATGTCAGCCCTGCCACCTCACTGTAACCTGTATGGTTCGGGTTTTGGCTGTGCCGGCCCTTCTGCTTGGAGTTTGCATGAGTTTTCCTTTCCATAACCCAAAGTGTGCAATTTAGGTTAATTGGGGATTCTAAAATGACTGCAGGAGCATCTGAGTGCATTGTTTCTCTGTTCTGACCGTGTGACAGATTATAGCTGTGATCTGTTCAAACGCTACATCTGGAAACAGTGGGAAGGAGGACATGGAGGAAAAGCGGGTACACGGAATATTGATGAACCTGTGAGGATGGCGTGATTTGTCTTGTGTGTCTGTGCTGGTATTATTATTATTGATTGTGAAACCTGCATTCTAATCTCACTGGTTTATCGCCTCGTTGTTACCCTGTTTTGTCATTAGTTGTATTTGCAACTAAACTTACTAAACTAAAATATGTTTCTGACCACCACTCTTTTTTTCTGTGTATATTTCCTATTTAGTATCTGTTCCTGAACCCAACTCATTTGAGCTCAGCTGCCTTTACTCTGATATTTATGAATAAACTTTCGTACAGCACATTATCTTTACAAGTCAAGTCGTATTAACTTGTATTATTAACTTGTATTTAGTTAATAATCAAAGTGTGGGAGGAAACTAACCTTGAGCACAACAGGTCTACAGTGAGACACAGTGGGGATGCTTTTCACCTGGAAGGACAGGAAGGATGGTCAGACTTTATGGAAATACGATAAATAATGCTTTTTTCTGCATTTTATTTATTTTTAAAAAGCTACGTGAACATGTAATACAGGATGTAGAGCACTATATGTTCCACTGTGTTTAATGCAACACAAATCATCACATTAGTAATAAAGAGCTTATATTTGTCTCTTATTCTATGCGGTTTGTCTTTGCACTAATATTTAACTTTTTGTCAGATACTTAAACCGATGGCCAATAGTATAAAATTCTAATAAAATTTGGCAAAATGTGGGACAAGTTCTTTTTTTTTTCTGCAATGTATTAAGCATGTTATGCAGATATTTAGTGTTTAGTTAGGCTACATTTCGAGTGAAGTTAAGAGTCTACAATAAAATAGCGGAATCATATTGTTTTAGTGTTGCCGTAGAAACCATATTCTAAGAATTTCACCGCCCGGATTTGTTTTTCTACTCGACCAGTGGTCGCTTCCTGTTTTTTGTTGTTTTTTTTCTATTCTGCTCGCCACCCGTATTTCCGACAGTACGGGAACGCAGCACCATTTCACGCCAGGCGCCTCTTGTTTATTTTCAGCTCGGTGACGTCAACGCTTTCCCTCCTCCTTGAGTGCGCTTCGTCAGTGCGTGGCCGGGCCTCTGATTGGTCGGCGTTGGTTGCCTTAGAGCTCAGTGACGTAGATGTGGGGAAGGAAGGGGCAGCGCGTTTATAAAAGGCCCGCTCTCCTCTGTGAAACCCCCACTCTGGAGGAGAAAAGCAGGCTAAAAGGGTTGGTTCGGGTTTTCTAGAAGGACCTCCCCCCAGCCACCCTCTCTGCATTCACCAATAAGAGGCGCTTGTATCCCCAACACGGAGCATCTGAGAAAACTTCATTTTACCTCGACTAATAAATGCCAAGAAAAGCACCGACGAATCAGGATCGCTGCGCTGCAACGAGAGGAAAGACGAACTGTCGGAAAAACACGTAAAAAAAAACAACAACAAGAAAAAAAACCCCGCACGGATCGTCGCCGTGGCCTTTCTCAATGCATCCCCTTTGTGCCCGTGGAACGATGAAACCAGAAATAAGCGCCGCCGTCACGTTTCTGTCGAGATTTCTGAGAGTAAAAGGACACGTAAACGACCGACAGGTCCAAACGTTCAGCCAAAGCTTACAGGACATTCTGGCAGGTAAGAGAACCAGAAAACGGTCCGGACGCGGACACACTTCTCCTCCGTACACACGAACATGATGTTTAACACTCCGAGTTCATTCGGAAGTGTAAAAACTCGTCTTTTAACATTTGAGTCGGAGCCGTTCTTTGTTCTCTGAAGTCTCACCGTCAGCGCCGCTGCCGTTTGCGCACATCGCAGAGGAGCGAAAACAAGAAAACCGTGAGCGCAATGGGCGATCGGTCGACGATTCTGTTCGAGCGCCTCGGTTATTGCGTTATATTTGGTAGAAAACACGGTAAACTAAAAGCGGAAAATGGCGTATTTGGTGGGTGTGGGGGTGGGGGGGATAAAGAGACGCTCAAACGAGGAAGTGCGCCTCGCTCGACAAAGCTCAGGGAGAACAGAGGGCTCTGAGCAAAACAAGCTCCACTGAGGCCGTTCAATTACGTAATGCATCAGAAAGAATGGGTTTATGTTTGGACATGTACAACCAGGCGTTTAGACTCCTTAAATATTGTTATTCAGAACAGATCTCAACTGTAACTGATAACAAAGCGGTTATTAATGCGTAATATGTGCGTTTTTAATACATTATACTTTTTTATATTTAGGTGATTTGACGGGAACGATCCTTTCCTAGCTATTTGAGTTGCCTTTTTACGATTTGCTGCTTAGACCATTTGTAGAATTTGAAGGGACGTCGTAGGTTTTTGAGTTGAGTTCATGGAGTGTGGTAATGTCCGCCTTTACCCTTTTGACGCACAGCCTCTGTTTGGATGCAGTGTTTTTCCACAGGACAGAGACGCCGTGTGTCTGATTTCCTGCCCTGAACAGGTTCCGGGCTCGGAACTCTTAAGCTGCCGTACATCTGCCTCATTCCAGTTAAAACGCGCAGCAGCGGCTGACCTACATTTTCTGAGTCCAAGAGGCCTTAACAGGATGAGTTCTAGGACCAAAAAATAAAAATCATGTAAACATAATCAATTCAAGCAAGTGTAGGGGGAACAACAAGGCGAACAGTTTCGTTAAACTGTTTTATTATCTTATTTCTCCATTATGTTCTAATGATTTGATTCTGTAGCCGCTTTGCCCAAGTTAAATGCAAATGTTTCTGTTTAGATTTTTTTAGATATTTTTGTGCGTCAAATTTTCCTTTCGATTCATCTTATTTAGTGATACTTTGTATTTAATCCACGTTTAGCAAAATCTGGAAATCGAGAACCAGGAGATAAAAGCGAGCTTCGTTCTGGGCCCTTAAACTGGGCCAGAAAATCTTTTGTGCTGGAAACCAACACAGTCGCAGAGTGTTGTGTCTGCATGCTGAAAAGCCGAGGGCCTTTTAAAGAGTTGGGGCAGTGAGTTTGAGACCTTGACGGTTGCATAACTGTTGGCTTTGTGTATAGACTCGGTTCGATGCCCTTCTGCATTGCCACATTAGATGGAAAATACCCAGTGAACTGCTAACTGGGGCCTTGACGTGCCCACATAATGCATCTTTATCATTCGAGGTCAGCTACAAAACACATAAACAACCTTCTTTGGTTAAACTCTTAAGGTTAAGCGCACAGTCGACTGCTTACTCCCCTCCTCCCATCCCCTATGTGCCCTGGTTTTTAAGAATAGGCCCTGCTGAGCTGATCATTTCCCAGCTGCTCCGGGGTTTGTCGGCAGCTGCCTTTGTCGCTCAAGCTGAGGCCACTCTTTCACGAGTGCCAGGGCCTCCATTAGCTTGGCTGTATACAGGCGTCTGCGATAAGGCATGGGGGGGTAGAGGCTAAGGGGGGTATTATCCTTTGGATGCATACAGGTGGCCTGCGGGCCTCAAGTCTGAATACAATTTTTATTTCTTTTGTTTTTCCTGGTTACATTACTGTTCCCATCACTGGAAATTCAAGCTGAACTGCAAAGCGATGGTTCATTAATATACTGTGACTATTGCATGAAAAGATCAATGGAAAGAGCAAATGGGGCCTCAAACTGCCCCAATGTGTTATTTCTAAACCACATTGCTAAAACACTTTAAGCACAGTCTCCTACTGCTCATCATTCATCACATTAAAATTAGTCAGTGGGAGAAAATTATGCGTCACTAGTTTCACTGAGCATCTGAAACTTAAGGAAAAGGAGATGAAGGGGGGAGGAGGGGGCACAGCCGCTCCCCTTTTAGAGGTGGAGCTTTGTATCCCAGATGGCTGTCTGGGGCACTTTTGGTGTTTTTGTTCAGCCATTCACAGGAGGCTTTTTTTTTTCTTTTTTTTTTTGCTGAAGGCCAGAGGAGGAATTGTGCAATTCAGTGGCAGTCTCTTTGTCACGTAGGCTGAGCCTGCCTCTGGCTGGTTGCTTATGGTAGCTTATCATGCCTGCAGCAGGTGGTGGTGTTTTTCTTCCTTTTTTTTTTTTTTTTTTTAGTTTTGTTTTGCAGCTCATAATAACTTTGTTGATAAATACACCTTGTTTACTCTAATTTGCTAGTTCAAATTATTGAATTGATAAAATAGATAAAATAGTTCCACTCATTTCCCAATTTTAGATTCTCACTGGAGTGGAACAGAATTTTAGAAAATATTATTAAACGTTATTATTATTAAATAATCTTATTACTCAGTAGTGCCAAAATATAATAGCATAGTACCTTTAATTTTGCTATGAGTTGGTTTTTGTGTGCTTTCAGCGATCATAAGCAGACCTCTGTAGCTAAACTCTTTCCATCTTCTCTCCCTTTGTTTCCCCTGCAGAGCAATATAAGCACCACTGGTTCCCAGACAAGCCCTGCAAGGGCTCGGGTTACCGCTGCATCCGTATCAATCACAAGATGGATCCACTGGTCGGGCAGGCGGGCCAGCGCATCGGCCTTACCATCCAGCAACTCTACCTGCTGCTGCCCAGCGAGCTCACGCTTTGGGTGGACCCATTCGAGGTGTCCTACCGCATCGGCGAGGACGGCTCCATCTGCGTCCTGTACGAGTCACAGCCTGGGCCCGTTGGCATGCCCCTGTCCGCCAGCTCTGCCTTAGGACACGGGTCTGTTGGCCCCATGGTGGACAGTCATCTCAGCTGTAAGGAGGAAATGAGGGTGCTGGGCAGGACCAGTCCCTCCAAAGCCTACAATAACATGATGACTGTGTCCAGTTAAAGTGGTGCGCGGTCAGTCCCAGCCTACTATTGTTCAGGGTTCCACAGTGGCTGGTCAGATCTTGGTGAGCCTTTTTAAAGCTAAAATTATGAAATGAAATAGTGAAAGAAGAAAAAAAAAAAAGCAGGATGTGGCCTATCATCCAGGTGATGGAAACCTTGTAGGTTCAATATTTTTCCTTTCTCTCCCGGTTATCTGTTGTGTTGTCATTGGATCAGCTGGGCACTCCGTTTTCTTTAAGGAGAGGCTTTGTGAAAATGGAACTGTTGGGGCAGCTAAACCATCCAACCAACCAGGAAATACCCAATCCCTCCATGGAGACTGGCTCCGAAACACCCAACATCCCTCACTTAACTTTCAACATTTTAAAGTGCTCCACCTCTGAAGGGGCTATCAGCATTGACTTTGCACTTTTCTTACTTACTTGTGGGTACTATGGGTACATGTTCAACACATTACAGCAAAAACAGTCTAAATTGTAAGGATTTGTTTTCCAGGGATTTTAAACTTTCATCGATCATTAGTTCTTTAGCATGGGTGGGGAGGAAGTTGAGGTTTGGGCCGTGCCACAGCAAATCCAAGCTTAAGGTAAAGAATCAACATATAAGAGCACTTCTATTTTCTAAGAAAACAGTTTTTGGACCACAAAAGTACATTCTTTATCTTGTAGCTATTAAAAAGGCTTGTGGCCTGAGCTCATCTTCCTCCCTTTCCTGTTGCCAATGGTGAGTTAAAGAAAAAAAAAATATTCCAGCCCTCTGTCTACCTGAAATTTGTTGTGACGCCCAATGATACCAGCGTCTCCCATTGGACCTTCATCCCCCCCCCATCTTGCCCATGTATGTGTAGCTTTTTTTGGGAATCTCCCTTTCAAATCAATGAATGTTGAAGTTCACAATCAAGATCCTGTATTGATGTTACATTTCCCGCCCCCTTTTTCTGACACGTTGTCATCGCCTGCATTACCAAAAGTAATATTGTAGCAAAGAGGGTTGTGGGAGGGGGTCTGTTTACCCAAATTTTGGTGTTGTGGCCCAGTTTGAGTTGAAATTGAAAGCACTTTGATGTGAGATTGCGTGGGATGTGTACCTTCTCAGAGAAAAAAAAATCGCCTCCATTCCATCCATTCAAATGCCAACTTTTGCCACAGCAGTTCTCCTAGTTCTAGCTTTTTTTGTTCAGATAATACCTTCTGCTGATGTTTTTATGAAATTCAGATGTGCAACTCTGAATTTCATAAAAAACATTCAGATTTTGTAGAAATTAACATTTCATAGAAGTTTTTTTTTTAGCGGGATAAAGAACATCTTTGGGGGTTATGGTAGGGAGGTTCTTTCATCCATTTTTATGGCCCTGCTGATTTAGCCTAAGTTAAGTTGCACCCCTTTTTCCAATAGAAAAATGGCAATTCTAGTTGCAGATTTTAAAAAATAAAGATTTTTTTTAGATTTTTTTGACTCAATCTTAAAAAAAAAAAAAGAAAGAAAGAGATTTGAAACTCAGACCATTCCAATTGGCTTTTCTGTTTTTCTTAGCTAACCCCAAAGTTTAGGGTACACTGCCTTAAGAACTCATTGTCAAGAATTAGGAGTGACTGGTGAGCGTAAGCAAAAATTTGTAATGGCCTGATGTGTTGTGCTGCCTGGACCCTCATTGGGGAGTCCAGTTTCCAGTTTCAGGCAGTTCCAACCCAACTCTTGGTGTCTGGGGGTGTTGGTGCCTCAAAATGCCACTCCTTAGCTCAGACCTCCTGTTCAGCTGAAACCAAGTTGGGATGCTGCTAACTGAACCCCTGTGGATGCAGGTAGACTTAATGTGACACATATCATCCTTCGTCATTGCGGGGGAGTTGGGTAAGGACGGCGAGGTTGGGAAGCTTGGGTGTGAGAGAAGTTGGGGGGTGCAGGGCCAGACTCTTTTGTCCAGGGCAGCTAAAATCCCTCCAGCCCCCCTCCTTCTGATTTTTATTTTCCCCAACACCCACCCACCTCGGCCAGAAGCCCTCCACCCTCCCTCAGCATTGATGGATAACCAGCACACGTGCATTAGGTGGATTTGGTTGGGCGCGAAGGAACATGGATCTAAAAGATGAAGAACTTGAGGGTACTGGGCCATTGTTTCATCTCACTGGATTGTGCTGCACTTAATCACTGAGTGAGTAGCAACTTTGTTTACATGCATACGAAAGAAGGTGGCAGCTCTGTGTACCCCCGCCTCACTTATTGGTTTTGAGGCCGAGTGGAAAACGGCGTGACCGAACAGATGCCGGAACGACTCCGGTTGTTGTTTTGGCATCAGTCACCGGCCAGATCTGTCACGGCAGGCTGGTTTCTACCGCTCATCACCACACTTTGGGGTGTTTAAGCTCCACTAAGCCCCTGAGAAGATCATGGGTAATATAGCTCTAGCCTTTGATGCACTGCAACCCTCCCTCACTCACTCTACCCCCAACCCTTTGCCACCGTTGCTCTCTGCTGATACTCCCTTCAGCAATCTGTGAAAAAGCAGTGATTCCATGTTGGCAAGATAGTTTGGAGCCTGCTGGGATGGGAGCCCAGAGCTTTGGTTTCCATGGTGGACCGTCGTATTTGTTTTTAATAATCATGCTGCTCCATTTTAGCTTGTTTTTCTTCTTTTTTTTTCTCTTTTTTTTGTCAGCAGACTAGATGTTTTAAGATTGGTCTATATTTCAGAAACAAGATGATCGTCTTGTCTTTCTTTCATCTCAATGTACTTCGTAGTCACACTGGTAGGGTTTCTCTTTGTTCTCCGTATTTTCTCCACATTTTCTCATGTGCATCCACTTTTACTCTTGTAATCTAACAACGTGTTAACATTTGTTTTTATTCTAGATCTAAAACATGGAAAAAAAAAAAAAAAAAAAGTTAAAATTTCTGCCACCATTCAAGTTCCGTACGTTTAAATGGCATCCATTCAGCTCGTGTGCACATAGGTTACAAACTTGTGAGAGCGCTTTGAGTATTCAGAAGTAAAATAGCACATAAATGCACTAAATGTCAAACTGAAGTTGTGACTCTTTTTTTTTTTGTTTTGTTTTCCCTCTTTGTTTCCTTTTTATTTGAGACACGAGGAGTCTCTCCTGGAATGTATTGCCAAACTCAGGCCTCAAACACTTCGTAAATACTCTTATGGAAAAGTTGTGCATGTTAAGATATGAAACCAGAAGGGAACAGCAGTTTGTGTTTTCTTACCGTCAATGTCGTCATCGAACAGCAGAATTATTGCCACTTTCACATTTGAGGTGTTTTTACATATTATAGAATGTATTGTAACTGTACAACAAATGGTAGAGTGCATAACATTACACATGGGAAGTGCCAATAATTGCTATTCTGAAGTGTTTTTAGATGGTCTTTTCCCTTTATTTTCATTTTGTATTTCATCTTTTAACATGGATAACGTTTTTCAAAGGTGAAGCCATTTGTGATGGGAGTGCTGGCAAGGACCAAAGTTGTTTTCTGGTTTAAAAAATAAAAAAAAGAAGAAAAAGAAAAATATTAGTTTCCATAAAAAAATACTAGTTTCCATGATCTGTAACTATAGGCGTACCCTATTTGTTTTTTTTTTCTTTTTTGTGATTTCTTCTTTTCTGTTTTTTTTTTTTTTTTTCTTTTTTGTTCTTATTTACATATAAAAATGAGAAAATAGACAAAAAAATCTGAGCTTACCCAAGCAGGAAAAGCTGTATCTTGTGATCTCATGTCAGTACATCATTATTGTGTTGAGTTTCCTTTTCCTTGGGTATGTTGCGATGAACTGCTGTAAATTTGTACAGTTCATGTAAATTGATTGTGCGGAAGTTGTACAGATTTCTATATTTTGGAAGAAAAGTTTTTTGTTTTTTTTCTCTGTAATAAAAGATTTCCTATCTTGGCATCATATTCGCTGTGAGATTTCTCGTCATTTCTTTTATTTGGAGAATAATTACACAGATAAAAGCTCTATGAAATGAAATATAATAAAACTTGATCAGCTTAGAGTTTGATCTGGAGACAGAAACCTGGGCAAAGTCTAATTTTCTGTCTGGTTTTAATACCTTCCTATAAACATTCTATGACATTAAATTAAAAGAATGCATGTAGTTTTCTGCAGATCATAGAAGAAACATGTATGTACCTCTCAGTGTACATTGAGCATACTTAGTTATGTTTTTCAGCAGCTCTTGGTGTATTGTGCCAGTCTATAAAGATCTGCTGGTGCTTCGAAATGAAAGAATGACAGACAGCAGCAAGGACAATAAGAAGAAAGCAGCCATGATTAACAAAGAGGAGCAGAAGAGGGAAAGGTTTCATTTGTTTACTCAAAACAGCTGGAAATAAGAAAGTGTAAACCTAAATGTAAAATCATGTTGACATAAACCCCAAATGAGATTTTTAGTCATTTTCAGTCGTTTCTTTGTGTCACAAGGGTTTTAACATCGCAGTTACGCACTATTTTGTCCCTCTATATCACATAAAATAACCCAATAAAATAAACAAAAAATCGTAATTGTTAGATGACATTTTACTAACATTTTGAGGTATGATTTTTTTTTTTTTTTTTTGCAAGGTACTACTCTCTGGTTAAATAATCATTTTGCTTCAGTTCTTTTTTATCTTCCAAGAACTGCGCCTGTTCTGATGAAACATCAGGGTAATATTTTATGCCCTGGCTTTTCACTCTCTTAGCAACAGAGGTCATCCTTTATTGCTCGATTTACCAGAAACTCCCAGTAGGTGTGGCTGATTACCTTTGATATGATAAGTCAGGTTAAATATATTCTAGTGAAGATAGAAGGCAATATAATATGTGGCGATATATTCTTTGAAGCAAGACAGAAAAAACATTGTGCTCTCTGTCCTTTTCTAAAAGCTTCTTCCAATTTGTGAGAATCTGAAAGCAATATGTAGCTGATTGGGAACAAAGGCGTTTTGAGTGGCAGTTTTAGCGTGTATGTGTGCTAACTGGAGGTGTTGGACATCTGGGACCTGCTTTGTTACCATAAAGATGGCAGGGTTTAGCCCTCCTGCAGAGCCCTGTGTGTGTTTATGCTCCTCTGTTTAAAGGACAAACGCTATGATGGAGATGAATGCGCCACACAGCTTTTTGCAAATGCACCTACACTGGAAGGTTTTGGGTCTATTTATGGGGCTGCACATTTTTCTTTTTTTTTTTCAAGTCGGAAACAGAGTTGCACCCTCAGCACAAGCACAAAAAAAAATAACATTTTATAGCTTATTTTAAAAATAGTGAATCCTCCCTGAAGATCCTGAGCCTGTTTCTTGAACAAATGTGTTTCTACATGCAGCTAAAATAAAAAAATAAAAAAATCGCAGTAACTCTGCCGCTGCTATTAAATGTCCTCTGTGTTTCTCATGGTTGTGTGCGTCACTGAAAAACCCAAGGACGAGAACAGTATTCCGCTTTGAAACAGATCCCTGCCCTGCCTGTCTCTGAGGGTCCCTGGGGTATTAAGGCTGCACCGGTGGTGTCTCTCTGTCCCTTCTGGGCACCATTCATCCTCAACGCTGACATCTGCTTTGCCCTCGTAGCACCCCGCCCTTCCCAGCAGCCTCCAAAAGTTGACAATGAATGAAAGAGAAGACAGAGCGAACCAACATGGTGCAGAGTAAATCTCGAATGCAAGGAGAGCTTACAAAGGATAGGGTCCGGTCGGCTGAGCTGTAGTTCACTTTTTATCTTTATCAAGCTGTGATGTTACTTGTTGCCACTAATACTTCCTGTGTAGGTGTAAATACTGGAAAGTGTCTGCCTTATTATGTGTTTTATGTACAGTTGACAAAGAAATAGTTGACCCTATCTTAGCTGTTAAGTACTTAATGTTTCCTTCAAATCTGAAAAACAAATCCCCTTACAAAACTGTTCACACTCCCTCTTCACATGTCACAGTGTGTCACTGAACATGTATATGATAGACCTACAAAAAGTAGAAGGACTTGCTAGCCTACATGCAAAATGCTGAGAGTTGGGGAAAAACACGTCGCCCTGACCACACAATACCCCTGGTGAAACATTGTGGTAGCCGTATCCTGCTTAGACATGGGGGATTTTCAGCTTTGACTGGAAAATGGATGGAGGTAAATACGGGGCAATTCTGGAAGAAAACTGTTAAGAGACCTCAAACGACCTGAGACCAGGAAAGGGACTTCCAGCAGGACAACTGCTGTAAACATAAAAGCTACAATAAAACGATTTAGATCAAAGAGGTCAATGTCTAGACCTAAATCCAGTTGGGAGTCTGTTGGAGGATCTTAAACTTAGACTTTCCCATGAGATCTGAATTCAGATCAATTGCTGTTGGCATTGAGTAGCCATTGTAACAACTTTGAAACTGGTTTTAAAATATTCGCCATGTACATGTCTTTGTTGCACATAAGGGACATGAATTTGAGATTTTATAAGGCTGTAGAAGGTTTAGGAAGATGAGTAACTAGGAAAAAAACAGTTTAGTCATAGCACAGCTAATCCGAGCTGCAGCAGCTGCTCTGCCATGGTGAGTAAGAGGATAGTATGCCAGTTGCACAATCTAGCTCTGCAAAGCAGACCTGAAACATGAAGAACTTTGTACTTAATGAATTCTGACTATTACAATGCTTTGTTCAAGCGTTAAAGCAAAACAATCAAAAACACCTAAACTGATCAATATTCTTTTAAAAATCATGTAAGGCTGTTGAGGTTACAGAGATCTATGTAATCAGCTTTCATATCAGCAGATCCCTAAAGACGAGATAAGCAATCTGTCAGATGCTTTGGACCATAAGGTGCTGACTTTATAAAAAAATAAGCATGAGCAACAAATTATTCTCCTCTTGCGCTAAAATAAACCACAGACAGCAGCAACAATTTCAAGGTGGTGAGACATTTGCTTCTAATTTAGCTCTCTCTATGACCTTTTTCGCACTTTCATGCTGTGGTGTCAACTCTTTATATGGCAAAAGATAAGCTAAAGGTCATTGGAAGTGTTTGATTTCATCTGATTTTGATCATTTTCCACACTCTGCTAGCATTTACTTTTCCACAACCTTGCAGCTTTGTCATGGAAATAAAACAAATAATTGGCCAGATTCCTCTCATATATCCCCTCCTTTACTCCTTACTTCCCACCAGCTCGTTCTATCTTTAAACCCTCTTCTATGGGCTGCCGGTGTCACCAGTCAGCTCACATTCACACAACTTAGGATTTCATTCCAGACTCTGGCTCCATGCCTTATTGGGTTAATGTGAAGAGTCTCTGTGGGAGTCGTGATAGCGGGTGTTTCCATTTACAACCAGCTGCTAAAGTCAGAGAAATTTTAGAAAGAAGAGTACACAGGTCTCTTTATTTTAATTTAAAATATAAGATTCCTCTGGTTTCTGGTGCTATGATTTTGAAAATCTATTGTTTATGATTCAGATTTATTTTATGTCCCAAATACCTAAACCCTTTAAGCTTTTTTATATCTTTGTTTGTTGAAGTTCTGCTCTTCAGGTCAAACTTCACAACATAAACTTACGGCCAAATATAAGCACTTTTGATAAATCTAACCAAGTAGTTATGATGCTTATGAAACCTACACGATTTTAGTTTCTTTATACCATTCAGTGAAATGCATTGAAAACATATATATCCCTTAAACCTTTTCATGTTCACATCCCCACATAATGATAATGTCGCTAGGACCCGTTATGTTTCATAACGAGTTAGGTGTGGTTATGGTGTTAGTTTTGCACAATACACTTTACATTTGGGCTATTTTAAACTTAAAATGCGACTTCCTATAATTTTTTAAAAATATAAATATAATGGTTTTCTTTATGGAGGGGCTGGGATTATTACCGTTCCACAGAACTGATACCATTTTCATAGATGTGGAGAGTTCTCAGTCGGAAAAAAGTCATTTGGTAAAAATTATTTAAAACTAGGGAGCAGAATGTTTAATACTGGACATATAGCACTAAAATATTCCAACCAAACCTAAACAGAGGCAAATAATATGGTTTTCCCATGTGGAAACAGTAACCATATAAGTCTTAGAGCATATTGTAGCTGTTTGGCTGTTTCTGGGAGTCTCTCCCACAAAATGTTTCTGCCCGCCAACAGTGATACCAGCATGCTTTGCTTTGAAATGATAAGCAAACATGCTAACCACCGCCGATGTCTTCATCCGTTTGTATTCTTCCACGTATGGTTATCTGCAAGTCAGCGGACAGACAGACAGGCTGCGTATTCCTGTGGTCAGCCTCTCCCAATCAGTAGGCAACACTTTAAACCCACTCAGAGAGAGAGAGAGAAAGAGAGAGGGGGGAAGGGGAAGAAAACCAGCCAACTAAATATAGCCCAGCTTCAAGGCCCAGCGAGAGGCCCAATCTGAATGAGTCCTGACCACACACACACACATTGGTAGAAGAGTACAGACACTCACCCAAACATGCACTTATTTAGTCTGAACCCTCAATAGCAAAGGAATAAAGTTCTAGCTATCCATCAAATGCCCTTTAAAGAGCAGACCGTTCACTCATGTACATAGAAAACCACAGTGGGTAGAATGTGTTCACTTCAACAAGCAGAACTGGCTTGGTTTGAAGGTCACTTGCATCATTGGCCATCATCTTTCTGCTGACTGGAGCAGAAAAAAAATCCCCCCGAGGAGGATTGTTGTGATGGCAGTCCTCTCACAAGGCTCACATCCTCAAATTCATCCACTTCCCTCAAAGTGTTTTTGACTTCAAGCTCCTGTTGCATCAGAGAGTTCAGATCCACTTCTGAAGTTGAATATTTACAGTTCCCCTTACAAGTATCCATAGCCTTGAGCCTTTTATAAAACCTTGTTGTGTTAAAACCGCAAACTTGAATGTATCTCACTGGAATTGCATAGGATAAATCAACACAAAGTAGCTGAAACATCAGATTATACATTGTTTTCCTGTTATTTTTAGAATGAAGATCTGAAAAGTCAGAAGAATTATGTGAATTTGTTTCACTTCCCTTTAGTTACGATGATGCAAAATACAATTTTATACAACTAAATGCGTTCAGAAGTTGCCTAATAGTAAATAATGTCCAAATATGTGCCAATTTAGGAATAGATCCAACTGTTTTTCAAAAACGTAGACAGGGGTGTCAAACTCATTTTCATTTAGGGCCATATAAAAACTCTGAATGTTCTTAAAGGGCCGGTTGAGCCAGAATATATTGACAAAACCAATTAAACTGTTAAAATATCAATAAATAGCTGTTCCTCCAGGCTTTACTGGGGTTTTTTGTAATAAAAATTACAGATTTTGTGGTGCCAATTTAGAAATGTTTGTAAGGAATTTTTACCATATTTGCGCTAATGTATGATGCTAAATGTGACTTTTTATTACTTGCCGTATCACTTAGAGACTGCAACTTGACATCAAGGAAGGCCGAGGCAGCGGTCCATTAAACCCAAAGTTTTTGACCAATTTTGTCAAAATTTGCAGTAAAAATAAGAAAAAAAAATTGTGAAGATTTATTGATTTCATGTGAATTTTGCAGAAAAAGTGAAGGGACTTATTGATGTAATTTGGAGTCTTGAGAGCCAGATTTGGCACTTAGAGCTTTGTTAGAGAACATTCATGAACTGTAAGCACCCAGCAACACTACAGACAAGACAGAAACAAAGTTATGGCTAAATCTTAAGTAGGGTCAGGTCATAAAGTTATATCCAGCCAGATTCACCTAACAAAGTCCAGCTCTGAACTCAATTGAGAACATGTGGTCATGAGTTTGCCTACAATATACAATTGCAGTAAAATTTACCAAAGCGTGTGACTGTAATGTGGAAAATTTTTTTAAAAAGTAGAGTTCGCAAGGCACTGACGCTGATCGTCAGTTATCAGAAAATGATTTCAGTCTTGAAACCACGTGCTCATTTAAAGCCTCCTTTTGCTTGTAAACACGGCTCAGCCCGTTAACCTCGAACCACACGATCATCCCGCTCTACCTGTTTGTGTTGACGGATCTTTCGGTTCAAGTGGTTTGGCCCCATTTTCAGAGAAACTGACAGGAAGACGACGAGCGAGAGCAGAACCTCAGCTGTTTCCTGTTCGTGTTGACAAAACAGATGTCATTTACTGAGAAGAAGTAAAAATAAGAAAGGAGCTTAATGCAGTTTTAAATACTGGGACAAATCTGAGAAGTAAAAAAATGCAACATAATGATAGAAATTGTTGGAAAATGGGTCTAGCGGAATGCGAAGAGATAAAACCAGCTGACAGGAAGATGTGAGGCTCTCCTTCCTCTCTTCTGTGAACGCAGCTGGGTGAGAAGGTACACAAACTGCTTCAAAACACCCACAGCCGAAAAGTAACCGAAAGCAGTATCCATGTGAAAGCACAGAGGCGTGAGATGTGCAGAACAAACTGTACCAAACTCAAAAAAAAAAGGGAACAAAACTTAGATAGGCCCAAATCTCATGATCACTCATCGAGGCACGTCAACAGCCGTGCATACTTTCTAACTTGGCCTCGTAGCTCCGTCACAAAAAACGCCACAACACAGCTGAGGCTTTTAAATGCATGTCTTGTTAAAATACTTGAGGGTTACTACAGCGTGCATAAACACGCTGATAAGATAAATTTGCAATCTTGACCTCCTTTACTACCAGATATGGGCTTGTAACTCAACAGTGGGTTGTTTATTCCCAAATTTGACTCAGTTAGCTAATCTATGCTAATGAAACGAGTGTTTCTGAAAACACGGCTTCTTTGACTGAGATGTGGCAACAAAACATTTAACGTTCAAAAAAAAAGAAAAAAGAAAGAGCCCTGACCTACATAAGACAGTCAGCTTAATGAATAACAGACGCAGGCTAATTTTCCCGTTTTTCCTATAGGTTACACATTACCTGCATGGTCCTTCACCATGAGACACAGATAACCTGTAACTGGATACACAACCAAGATCGAGTCATTTAAATATTAGGCATATGATGCTGAGGCAGCACATTAGGCTTAATGTTTAAACCGAGTTGATAAATGCTCCGTTTATAGCGGTCACTCGTTCACTCGCATATAAATACTCACTAGTAGTTTTAAAATAACCGTAGAAGTTGCTGCAAACAGTTAACAGTAGTTCAAATGTTAAAAAATGTTGTTTTGACACTTTTTGCTCCAGAAACTCAAAAACTATTCATGCCACCCGAGTTGTTTTCACATTTCATCTCATTCTCTTTAATAAATGGAATTATTATTACTAAATAGATTTTTATTTTTCCCCATGTTATGTTTGGCTAACATTAAAATGTGATGATTTGAAGTATTGTAGCGATTCATTAGCTCTAGGGAGACCTTGATTTGTCTTCATAGCATCCCATTGTAATATGCAGAACGTAGAACTTTCAGTCAGTTTATTAAAATAACCTTCAGAGAACAGGAAAGCAGAAAAGCAGAGTTCACTTGACAACAAATGGTTTTACACTGATTGCTTCAAATGTTAATTAAGAATCCCAAATCACATGATGTCTACAGCAGTAAAAGCTAAGAACAGACACCGACTCAGAGGGGGTCTGGTCTCCTTATAGCCTGAATGTGTAACTATCTGCATACTAGGGTCCCAAATATACCCTGAAGTTATTTCTAGAACAGTCTGGAGTGGGTACCAACATGGGTTAGCTTACAAATCTGAGCTTGAAGACATCTCAGGCATCCACTTCATTTAGCAACACTGCGGTGTAAGATTTCACAGCTTTAACGTGAGAGGAACATTGTTATGCATCATTTAGTGGGCAGATTAGCAAACAGAAACATAGTTTGATAAAATGCATGCAGAACTTAGTCTTTTCTGTGTAGCATTTTAGCTAGCTATGAACATCTGGATGCAAAAGTGTCATCCATAAAAAATCAACAAAGATGTATGTTTGTTTTTATTGTGAAACCATGCACCATTGTTCTGACTGGACCGAGTTTGCTTCAGTTTGGATAAGCTGTAAGTGTAGACTATTTTGAGATATTTGACATTTTAGGTCAAGTTTTACTTTGCCTCCTTCAAGGACACTGGTCCTGTTCCTTTTAGGAATAAATTTATACATCATCAAGAAGAACAGTGCTAGTTGCATCTGCCGGGATGGTCTATTCCAGAACCTCCCCTCCTGCTGCATTTGGATCGGTTCTAGTTGGATTATGCTGCTTTGCTGGAATGAGATGGAGCCGTGCCACACATTCCAGCCTGCAGCGCACGCTTCATTGGCCTACTTTTGTCCGGGGCAGAAAACGCACCAACAGTGCATCCGCACTTCTTCACTTAACACGCCTTTAAGGAGGAGCTTGACCCCATGTTCCCTACTCGTACTGTAAATAAAGAGATACATGTAGGCAAGCACACGCACACATACATACACACATTATAATGAAACAACTTTAAGTACAATTCCTTACAAAATCTTTCATACCACTTGAACTGACTAATGTAAAACTAGGCATTATCTTCCTTCCAATGCAGAATGGTATGTCTATCATTGAGCTCCCCATACTTTAAAGTTTATGGCTGAAAAATGACAAAGCTTGACAAACGTTGTGAATACTTTCACACGGCTAGTTGGATTTTTAAATACACCCATAACACCCATAAAGGGTGTTATGTGCGCTAATAATAGCTCAAATACTTGGTACTTGCGCACTTCCAGAGTATGTCTGCTCCACTACCTTATATCACAGTTAATGTAAAAACACATGATGAGCATGTGTGGAAAAAGGGATGAAGCTTCTAACGCCCCTCATGAGGAAAACATCTGCTACCCCTTTCCCATCCCAACCTCCTTCCTCCACTTCCTCCTCACCCCTCACTGTGAAGTTGTTTCCCCCTTAAATCTTTGTTCTCTTCTCCGTCCTCGTTTGCAGCGTGCCCCCTCAACTTTGGCTTTGCAGAAAATCTCCACCACAGCTGGGTTTGTTTTTGAACCACAGAGAGAAGCAGTGACTAAAAACAACTGGGCTGCATTTCAATAAAAACCCAACCCCGGCGCTGCTGACAAAGGAGGGGAAATTCTTCTTCATCGTCTGTTTTCTTTTTCTCTCTCTCTCTCTTCAGTCCATTTTGGGAAAGTTTCTATTTTATTTTCATGTGGCAGGTCTAAACAGCTGTGATTTTACTACCTGCTTTCTGACTCATCTTTTCGCCAAACACAAAAATGCACCCAATGACCCAGAAGAGAACAAGCCTACGCCGGGCAACAAACAAACTTAATTTCCTGCCTTAGAAGTCCATTTTAATGGCAAGATCCAATCCCACTTTCTTTTTTCAAACCAGAGTCATAAAAAATGTTCGACGCTCCACGTCCATGTGGTTCGACGATGGCTCCTGCTTCATGATGGAACATGAAAGCCTTCTGTATTTGTGGCTACATATAGTTGGCCTAGTTTCTAGTTGCATTAAATCATAGGGTGGGTGGAACGGCTCTTTTTTAAAGTATTAGTTAATTGGATGCCAGATGGTGTGCATAAAATAAAGTCTAAGGCAAAAGCATTTATAAAATATAAAGCTTATTTCATGTTTTCTGTTGGAATTGAGAACGATAATGTATTTCAATGGGATTTCATATGATGAACCATGTAGACTGATGATTTTTTCCGCCTTCAGCAGATATCCAATTTTTAAATACAACCCACCTAACTGTGTGGGGAAAATAACGCTGCACATAAAACACTTCCACGGTGAAACATGGCGGCGGCAGCATCGTCACGTGTGGACTCCTTCCTTCATCAGAGATAACTGAGCTGGTTAGAGTTGATGCTAAAAATGGACGGAGCTAAACAAGGTGTAGTGGCGCAGGAAAGCCCGTCAGAGGCTGCAGGGGACTACCTTCCAGCAGCTCCACTGAAACGCTTTAAAACAGCCAAAGTCAAATTCCTCATTTATGTGCACAAACTTGGCGAGCAAAGCCTGATGCTTTCATTTAAGACATTTAGGAACCACAGCTCAAAGGTTTTGAGCCATTAGTCGTTTATTTGAATATGGCTCTTGGAAACAAAAGCCCGTCAGTTTATTTGCATTCTGTAAGCAGTCATTTATTTGTAAGTTTCCACTGGGGCTGCCAGCATTTTTGGGAAGCGTACTTAGAACATTTTCTTCTTGGAATCCTTCTTGGAGATTGGATTTTTGTATGAAAAAAAAAACAAAAACAAAAGATTTCCTTTCTCATGTGAGAAAGGAAATATTTTCGACTAATGAAGATAATTGTCTTGGTTTTCCTGGATTTTTCTTTCGCGACGTTGTCGGGCTTGATGTACTTGTCATAGAGAATAACTGCGTTTCAGAGTGAACTTTAGGATTTGTAACTCTGCAAACATTTTACAAGCCTCCCTCATGTTATTCATCTGAAACACATTAGCATAATTCTTGCCTGGGAGCCAGCTTTATTTGCAAACGCCTCTTTTGCGTCGCATGCGGTATTGTTTCACTTTTCCACTGCAGACAGTATTCTCCTCGATGCGGGAAGGATTGCAGTATTTCAGCATTTCTTTAGAAATGATTTTATGAGACGCATTTTCCATGTATGTGTGAGTTTATTGCACTAATTTACAGGCTGCCACTCCTAAACAGAACTAACACGCATGGAATCAAAAGAGTGTTGGATTAAATGATTTTACAGAAGGAAAATGTCTTAATTATTGTACTCGAATTAAGAAAAGACATGCAAATCAGTTACATATGTTATAGTTCATTTAGATACTACATGAGACAACAGCTCTAACCTAAAATCAAGCATCCAGGAAGTCCTTTTTAAACCATAGAGTCTCAATTCTTCCCCGCTTCTTTATGACCATTCAGCATCATGCTTTTTTTCCCCACCTGCCTCTCTTGTTTTTCAGTGCCGCCATTTTTAACGCCGTCCTTATTACTCTTTACGGCTCCCCCTTCATCCCTCCGATCCTCATCCTCTTTCTTTTTGAGTAGTTTTTAATCCATCATTACTCCTTTTGAACAAGAGTACCTAACTAAGTGGTTCAAGCTTTTAGGTGCGATGAAAAGGCAAAGCTCTTTCTCCAACCAGAGCTGGATGGGTTTTAATGGAGGCCCTAAAAAGATAAACAGATTGAACATATAAAGAGGTACTAAATTAGTATATCAGCAATCCTCTAAAGGTGTGACAAATCACCTTAGGATGTGGAAACAATTAGCTCTTTATATCTGATCTTCACATTCGTGTCTGCGTGTTTATCGTCGACATTTCTTTGCCTGTCTGCATGTGGTTGCCTTCTTTCCGCAGCTGTCGTATAAAACACGCTTCAGGAGCGCTTTGTTGTTTTTTCGATTGGGAACAAGCCCGATCTATTGTGAGTCCAAAGAAAAACTGCAGCACAAACGAAGAGTCTCACTTGTCTCATCACTTTTATGTGGAGAACCATATGTAAAGCTGTTTAGATGAGCTGCAGCTGCTGATTTGGTTATTTTCTTACTATCTTTCACCACAAATATAACTAAAACAGACAGGTATGAAGAGACGTTGGCGTGCTGAAGGCAGAACAGAATTGATTATATTTGCCTGCAGTTGTGCCTCTCGCTCAGGAACAGAAACAATGCAACTGGGAACGGGATTGTCTACAAATACGTTTATTGCCTTTAGTATTTCACAATACGCTGGTGAGCAAAACAGAGTCTGTGTGCTTGTGCCAAGTTTCACGTTTGATGTGCGCGTGAATGCGCGCACGTTTTTCTGTCTCCTGGGAACCATAGAAACCTATCCGAGCTTCTTTGATTTGTTTTGAGCTTGGGAGGAACCTTAATTTCAGCTCCTCACCAAAGGGTTCCTTTATTTCATTTCACTAAAATCAGTAACGTAGCCAAACAAAGGAGGTCCCATATGACTCATGCCAAAAAAGACATTTTCCAACAGAAACAATAACTCTTCTCCCTCATCAACACGCCTCAAATGAGGACATCTCTGCAATGTTTATCTATTGCACAAGGGTATTGAAGGTGCTAAGAGTTGATAGAGCAATTTCTTTGCTCCTACGGTGGATTGTAGGATGAACACATTTATGTAACCAGGGTTACAATGGCAATAAAATAATGAGCCCAAGATTAATAATCTCCAAAGTGTCTCCACCTTTAATGCGATTTTACCTTTACAATCAGTAAAAATACTAACTGAAATCCTCTAGGAAGAAATAATTTGGTCAAATAAGCATGCTTCCAAGGATGTGGCTATGTTCAGAATTAACCATCCCAAAGGAATTAATATTAAATGGGAATTATCAGGCATTTGGACTTGGCTTGGACTTAATTCATACAACGATGATTATATAGTGCAAAAATGACACCACTTCTCATCATTTATGTCAAACATATCTTGATTTGGCCATATTTGTCCACAGTTCTATGATGAAAACCTCCTTATAAGATTGTAGTTTGGTTTTCCAAATTAGTTTTACAAGTTTGAGGCTTAACATGAAGGTAGAAAAAGTTCTAAAATTATTTATGTATGGTCTCAAACTAACAGTTTAGCATTGATTCTTGCATCTTTTTATAAATGTTTTATCGAGTTATTTTAAATCTCAGTGTGACCAGTGGTCATTTTGTAACATTGATAATTGCTAGTCCTGGCGTGATCGGATGAATAAATTACCACGGACTTTCATCATGAATTAAGATCAAACCACAAGCAGCAAAATTATTTATGGTTCCGCTCCAGTGCCAGCAGATGCCACAGCCTGTGCGTGCGCATTACCCAAGAGCAAACAACTGCGCTCATATATGCGAACAATGCCACCGGTTGCTGTGGGTGGACGCTTCCTGGTCGTCTGCCAGCCTGCGGGGAGGGAGTGACCGCGGCACAAAAGAGGGTGGGAGCTGACGGGGGGGACGGGAGGAAGGGTTGAGGCTTGGGAGGAGAAGGGGAGGCCAGCGGGGGGTGGAGGTGGTGGTAAGGAGAGATAAAGCCAGACAGATGGGGTAGACAATGAGGCATAGACACCAGTCTTGCATTTCAACAACAACCCCCATCCTCTCTTAAACTTTAGCTCCCCTGTTTACCTTCCCATTTGTTTAGGCTTTTCTACAAATGTAACTTTTAGCCTTTCTGTCTGCCCCGATACAACGAAAACAAACATAGATTGAGGGAAAAAATAAGTTGGGGAAACAATTTAGGCGTTGCCATCACCTGTTGTCTTAAACCGCTGTGTTCTGAAAGCTGATAGCATCTCCCGTTCCTCTGGTTTCCCTGAACAACCTCAGCTGTTTAGTGTCGTTTAGCATTCTGCGTCTTTCCATCCTTACAGAGACGTGTTTCAACGCTTTGCTCTCTATTTTGACCACAGCGGCTCCATGTGCACCTTTATGAAAGTTTTTGTTCACACATCTGCATGTGGGACGCGGTGCGGAATGAAAAAGCGCTCCTCACAGTCAAAACAAAAGCTCTCGAACATGTGCGAACGTCTCAGAAGCAACATATGCAAAGGTTACTGGTTTTTATGTACGTGTACTGCCACATCTGTGGAAAGATTATGCTAATCCCAAAGCAAATAGGCTTTTTAAAAGGGCGTCCAATGACCAAACAGCTAAATGTAAAATTACTGTTTTCATGTCATCCAACAAGATTGAGGAAGTAAAAGTACACAAAAAGATCAAGATCTAAGTTTGTATTTCAAAAACTGCAAACAGATTTTGCCTTTTGGAGGAAGGCAACAGAAAAGATGAAAATCTACCAACTAAAAGCTTAAATATTTAGACTTCTTTAATGTATATGTTTTTACAATTTTGTACATTTCTCTTCAGTGATATTGAGATGAAAAACATTTGCTGTTTGTGTAAAACTTATGTTTTTACTAAGACCTTTCTGTGTCAAAATACAGATATGTAATTCAGAAACCATGGAACCGTATGTTCCCCTCACAGGTTTCTCTTGTTTTTGCTTTTTTTTAGTAACACTTACATATTTAGGTTCATGGAGACATTTTATACTTCAGACAAAAATGACAAAAAGCAGTTTTCAAATAAGAATTTTATTTATTAAAGAGAAAATATGTTAAACTAAATCAATCTGGCCAAGAGTGAAGAAAAGCATTGCCCCAAGTCCACAAACTGATGACCAGACATTTTCCTTTGTGCTTTTTCAGCTAGAAAACCTATTTATGATTCTATTAATTAGTCAACAGTCAACCAGGTTATAAAGCAGCAAAGCAGCCACTACCACCACCACGTTTAGAACAGAAGAACAGGAATATCTTTTACTGTCCCACAGTGGGAAAATTTGGGAGCAAAGTGTCAGTCAATCAATGCAAGGAGGTTCATACAAACAATGAAATTAAAACGTACCCCTTAATTTTATGATCTTCAGTCTATAATCTACAGTCCTTGCTGAACCACCAGCACCCTTGTTAGTCAAGCGGGTTATATTTGTTGGTTGCCATGACATCTGGTTACACATCCAGCCTCGTGTCATTTTATAACTCAGCTTTGAAAAGCGTGACTCGTGTCCAGTCATATCCTGTTGACGCTGATGGGTGGGCATTTTGCAGATTGCAAAATACTGTGTTTTATTTCCTAATTTCGTCCTTAGTGGGTTCGGATAGAATTTCCATTTTTGAATCAGTGTATTAACAAGTGTTTGTTAAAGGAAAATCTGTTTACTCGAGGTCTTTCATTCTGTATTCGTACACACTTTGCTAACGTCTGGTCTGAGAAACACACAAAAAAAGAGAAAAGTCTGGTGAGTGGCAGCTGTGTGGATGAAAATATCTTGTTATTCTCTTGCTATTCTGATAGAAAGGCAAGCGTATTCAAAATAAACACCTGTCATAATCAAGGAAAGTGAAGAGGACAACACGTAAACAATTGAAGCAGATGGTCTAAAGCTCATCTTCAAGACACAGAGTAAACTACGTGGACAACTTTTTTACAGCTTTATGGAGAAAAATGTGATCGTTACTGTAAGAAAGATCAGGTTTGCGTCTGTTAAGACAATACTTTCTACTTTAGAGAAGTGAGATTTCATTTTCTGAGAAGTTAAAGAAATGTTTACAGACGAGATTCTTTGATTTTTTTTTTTTTTCGTTTCATGTTTTTATAACAGTTTGTTTGTCGATGTGACATAAACGCCACATACCAGCTCTTGACAGTGAAGCGGGGCACACGCTGAAAAGAAAAAAAGGTAAATAACCAGAGGAAGAGAGAATAATGAGAAGGTCTGCCTGAACACATAATTGTTTGCTAGATCTAACATGTTGCAATTGGGTGAGGTCACCCTAACTTCCCTTGCATTCAGGAAGACAATTTCCTTTACTTCCTGTAAAAGTACAAACTCACTTAAATTCCTCCTCATTCTAATAAATTTCCTGATCACTGCTTAGTGTCTAAAATAATCACTTTTAGACCATTTGTGTGGCTTTGTTTTCCACATAAACAGTTATTATTGTTGCCGCCTCATTTTCATAGAAGAAATCAACATCAATTCAAAACTAGCTGCAAACATGCAAAGAGACTAAAAGCTAAGAGGGTTAATTACTTTGAGGTCACAAAGTTTATTTTCTTGTTTTTTCAAAAGGAAGGGAAAAAGACAAAAGCAATTTGCTCTCTTTTTCACTTATGCAAGTTCTTCTAAATGTTAGTGTGTATCAGGCTGGAGATGTTCTTTAATCTGGACCTCCCAAAGACTGTTAAAAAAAAATATTGACTCAATTTTATAAAATTGTTACCATCTTGAGCATCATCTTTTCCAACTGTAATTCCTAAATCTAATATTTTCCATAGTCTGTCAAAAGACAGAAAATTGGGTAAAAGCAACATTCGTGGCAGAAAGGTGTTTGAAGCATACCCTTACCAACCTCTTTTAATTTTAGATTTGGATGGTTTCAGTTAAAATCATTTCAAGACTTTTTCAAAAGTTGATAAAGTCTGACTCCTGGGTCACGGTTTTCTACTGGGAGAAGAGTGGACCGAGTTCTTCATGTCGAAGGTCTTTATCTCAAGCAAAAGTGTATGGGTATCTCTATGTCTTCTTCATGAGTTATGTCTAGGTTGATGCAGGAAAAGGATGGAAGTATTCAGGTCTTGACTGCAGTAATGTGTACACACCTCTGATCTGTCGTGGTGAAAAAGGAGCAGCGTCAAATAGAGAAGCTCTTACTTTACCTGTTCATCTACAAGCAGACTAATTTCTGGTCATGAAATTAGCAACCCAGATCTCATGGTCATTGAACAGCTAGTTCAATGGGCATGGTGTTAGTGTGTTTGATTGGTCAGCAAACTGGCCTGAAGTGAATCCTGTAGAAAATCTATGGATTATTGTCAGGAGAAGGAAGAGAGACACCAGACACAACAATGCAGAAGACCTCAGGGCAGCTATCAGAGCTCTGCCACGTCACATTGATACCGTAATTCATGCGAACGTAGGCAGGACTTTCCCCAAAATGAACTGAAGAGTGTCTCTGGGTGAAGGACTATTGGTTTCCATCCTGGAGTCTGGCAGCTGTATCACTGCAACCCAATCTCAGACTAGTGAAAGACAGATTTTTGAAGAAAAAAAAAAAAAATCTATGAGACTCTTACCCCAAAATAGTAGATTAAGCCAGTGGGCTGGGGGTAAAACTTTCAAGAAACAGTAATTTGCTCTTATTTCCATCATTCACAATGAAAAGAACAAACAACTATGAAGTATACTTTCTAAAAGACAGTTGAACAATGTTGTTCAGTTTACATATTTCTGTGCAAAAATGTGGCTACTTCAAGAAAAAAAGACTACAACTCTAAAGCTAAAACAGAAGCTAGTGACATGAGAAAATCTATAAGAACACATACATGTTTGGCATGGAGAGCTGCCTTCTCACAGATACTTATTTGACTAAACATTAACACTGCAGATGTGACCGAACAGGTGGGCCTTCCAAGCTAAAAGGGGATTAACAAACAAGATTTGTGTGCCTGCCAGACCTGCAAGTGCATTTTGGTGGTAACATGACCTTGTCCTGTTCTGAGCTTTGGCAGGAAAAACAATCACTGAAAAGAATCGAAGGAAGTGCACAATGCACTCCCTGCAGATACAAAAGAAAGATAGAGTGAGAGGATTAAGCATACACAGCATGCCTCCCTAACTACACACAAACTGAACGCAAGTTCTTTGCAAAGATTTGTGTCTCTGGAACAATTTGTGTCATACTTCAAATATAAGTGCAAGTAAATATCTGAAAACTATCTGTTCGGTCTAAAACAGGCCTCTTTTCTCACAGGCATCTAACAAGACAGCCATTATTGTAAGGATCTGTGAAATTATGGGCAAAGAAATAACCTCTATAATTTTAATTCATGTCTTTCTGTGAAGGACCGGCTAAGTAGATAAACTGAGGCATCATGAATGGACATGACTCCATCTGTAGCCTCTGGAGGCTGACATAATAAACCAATCACCTCTGAGGAATGGTTGGATTACTCTGCCTTGCGGCTGAGACGTTACTGGCAACAGCGCCGCTAATAATGGGCTTGATATCAGATGTTGAGCTGTCAACTCCCAGCTACCACACAATTATTGTATCTTGACGTAATGATCCGACAGCATGAAGCTAATTGTTTCATTTACCATCCCACTAAACCACATCATGCTATTGTGTTATGGCACGATATAGTAGGAGCCTGACTTGGTTTGTGAATAATTGTGTATTCTACAGCATTAGACAGTAGGAGGAATATACTGGAACACTGCATGAAATGTATGACAAATGTAGTGGTGTTGTTGGGTTACGATAGTTTTTAAAAGAAAGCTGCAACATAGTCAGAAATGGTTAGACACAAACATCCTTCACTTCATTCTCTTTGGAAAAATAAGAATCTTTCAGTTTTCCCTCTTGCACAAACATGCACTCAGTTGAACAAAAGTCATGTTTTCCTTTACTGCCATCACCATGGACACCAGGTACGAGTTCTTCAAAAGACTCTGGTAGCCCACAAAGTTATCCGTCTGCGTAAATGCTGGCAGCAAAACACACATTTGTTTGGTTGGCTTGTTTTTTTATGGAGCTCCTTTGTGATTTGGATGGAAGAGAAACAACATAGACTATAGGGGGGGATCTGGGAAGAGTTTTGAACACTTCTGTTTGGTTGGTTTGGCAGGAATGGAGGTACGCATCAGCAGCACGGTCAGAAGGGTGCCTTAAGCTACAACTGGTGTGTTTATGTCTTTCAACATATCTTCTTTGTGTCTGTGACTGTGTTATGTCTGACTTGACAATTCTTGATTCCCTCATATATTTTGTTGTTAATTTCTTTGCCTGTGATCCTAATCTAATGTTTTTCGCTCTTTGTCCTGACATAAAATCCTGTTCCTTAAGTGCCCAACTGGTCCATTGTTAATGATGCTGAATATTGAATAGTGTGGCCACGTGTACGCACACACACACACACCCCCACACAGCCTCGAGGCCCGCTCTATTGTCCTACCGGTGCAAGCCTCAGTCCTAAAACTGTGCTGAACTCCTGCCCATGTAAACAAGCTCTGTGTCCATCTGTCTGTCTGCCTCCTGCTCTGTCCACGTCCTGCATCTACTCATGTCACTGTGGTCATTCCCATCACTTCATAGTGCCTCACTTCTTCTCCATTTATAACCAACTCCTGTGCCAGGCCGGATGTTGAGCTTTGTAAGCTGAACTAAGCAATTAGTTAATGTACGCTGCTCACCAGAGGTGACTCTGTCACAGCAAAACGAGCGAAAGGCTTATTTGTCTACAGTTTGTCTGTGTGTGTGGCTCCAGCAATGCCACCAAGAGCGCTTGCTGGACTGGAGAGTGTTTTGTTGGCACCGGCAGCCATTGGACAGCCTTTCTCTCCCCCGCAAATCCACTCAACCATGGAAGAAGACCCTCTGTGCAGTGCTTGGGTAAAAAGCCTTTTAATTAGAATTTAGAAAGAAACAAGTGGCCAATTATTTCAGATGTGCATATTGTTTATGGCGCCATCCAGTATTTTTTATGTTTTTGTGTGGTTCTCTACAGCACAGAATTTCTCTTTATAAAGCTTTCAAATTGGTTCTTTATTGGTCACTTTCACAGCTATTTCCTCTAGATAATTCACACACTCTACTGGAAGATATTTGCAATAGCCTTCATTTCCAAGATTTTACTTTCAGAAAAATGCTTGAAATTTTAGTGGCTCTCCATTCTGATCCTCAGAGCCCACAGTCCTTCATGTTGCAGGTGTATCTGTACTCCAGTTCACCGATTGAGCGCACAATCAAGTCCTAAAGAAGCTGTTAATCATTAAAGTCAGGTGTGCTGCAACTGGGAAACATCTAATGCATTAAGGAACAACACTGAGAACTACATTGAGAAATACTTGCGGATCACTTGGACTGGACAGATAGCATCCGTAAACACTTTAATCCATTGCCACAGTTTTGGATTTAGATTTATTTACACATATGAATATACTTTGATCTTATTGAGAATGAGGAGTAAACTAGTAAGTCTGATTTGACAGTTTCAAATATGTGACAGTAAAAAACAACAACAAAAAAACAGGAAAAAAAACTAATCTCTATTCCCAACCGTCTGCTGTGCTGCTTCTACATTAAGTGTTTAAAATCATTCAAGCTTTGATGTCTTCAAGGCCATGTTCACTCCTCTGAGGGTGGAAAATGCCAGGAAGACATAGCACTGGACACCCTCTTTATTTTTCTAAAAGCTTAAAAGGACACCCAGCATGTATATCCACTTGGTACAAACCTCAAAGAGTAACAGCACACCACAAAGGGACACGAAAATAAACCGAGTCCCATGGTAAGGCAAAGCTTGGCTTACTACGAGGCTGTAAGAAGAAAGCCATGCAAATCTATTGGTGTTCATGTGTGATGAATTGACAGCTGAATTCCATTAAAAGGCATGGGTCCATTAAAAGCTTCATTTTTCCACAATATTTCCATCTGTAAAATGGCACAAATGAGGCTTTTGATACAGTTTTCCGCCCTTGGCGTTTCCATTTTTTTTCCATGGTCTCAGATTTTAACCTTGTTTTTCCAGCTCTGTCGATAGAGGGTTCTGGCTTTGAACAGCAGATGTAGTTGATGGCCACTGGCTACATCAAGCTGAAGGATGTAGCCGTTGAATTGTGCATAACACAGTGACTAACTATTAGCCCATGCTTGTTTGTCTGAACTGCAACGCCAGTGAATATAGCCAGAAGGACAGGAGACGAGACAGCGGCTCAACCTTTCACCTCCCAGTCCCCATCCTCATATGCAGAGAGAAATGTTTACTGGTTTGTGCTTTGGTTATGATTATATATAAAAATAAATTATATGTGGAAGCTTATGCCTTCTGAAAATAGTAATATACATACTTCAATCGCTTGCTGGATATAATATTTTCTAAAGCCAGATACTTCAAAAAGCATCATTTTATGTTCCAATTGTCACCGTCCTGCCCGTTGAGATTTGACCCACTTCCATGGCTCAATTTGCAGATGCAAGCACAAGCTGATTTTTGTGTCCGGTCAACATCGTTGGTCACCATAGAGCCGGAGATATATGGTAACTCACAGAGACAACCTTCTTTATGGATGTCACTTTCTGACTAGCTGGATGTTTTCATCTTTCCTCCACATTTGTAAGGATGCTGAGATGAGTTGAAAAAGTTTTTTTTTTTTTTAAGTCACCTAGATGTTTTCTTCTTTATGTCTTTTGTTCAATGTGATTAGTCGGTATGTTTGATGTTGTGAATCTCACCATATTGCAATGTCTGCAGATAACAGTCTTGGGTATTTTTTTCTTCATTTCCTGTGATACATGAAAACAATCTACCCAATTCAGGTCATCAGAAGATAACTTCAACAGAAATTGGTTTATGTCTCCACACTCATGAACTTTTGGTGTACCTCAAAGTTTGATACTTGGACTCCTTTGATTGTTTTTTTGTTTGTTTTGTCTTGTTTATATAATGCACCATGTGTTGCTTAATCCAAATGTTTGCTGAAGTGCATAGAGAATAAGTTTTTTATCTGATATTCTTCAAGCTGACAAATGCAACTTAGCTTTCTCCTTGTTGTAAAGATTTGTTTCCCCCAAATCACTCCAGAGCAACAGCTACTACAACTCTTTGTCCTATTAGAGAGTTTTTGCAGTAATAGATGAAATGCTATAAATTTCAGTCAGTGCATTTTTTTCCTCAAATTTAACACAATTTCCCATGTTTCAGTTGAACATTTTCCTTTTGTGCTTTGCATGTATTCTGCTGCATAGAGTGAAGAAAACAGCATATTTCTCCCAAAGTCAAGGTTGAATTCCCACCCTAGAGTTGGTCCAAAACTTTGCAGTTTGACTTTTTAAAGCCCTCACACTGCTCTCATTTGGCACCACTTTAATGACCCAACTGGAATCTAATTAAATTTGCCCTCTTGGCACATTCAGTCTCCAAAGATAAATGAGTGATCTCTTCTTAATGTCTTCCTTTCAACTGAAAATCCAAAACAAATGTGCATTTAATGTTTGAGCCCAAATTGTGGAACAGTCAGCTCATGGGGAGTCAAGCTGTTGCTTTTAATAGTGTGTGAAGAACTTTAATTTCTTTTAAAGGTGCCTCGAAGGTACTATTCTACCAAAAATCTATCATAATTTTTATTTTTTTCTGTGAAATACGTGCAACATTTCAGACAGAAAAGCTTTCAGACAGAAGGAGTGACGCGCATAAATGCAGTTACAGCTCATTTAAAAAGCCAGAAAATGAATCTGGAGACCTTACACGTGCGCATGTTTGCAAATGTTCTTTTCCTTCATCCATGTTGATGGAACATCTGCTGTTCACCTGGAGGTGACCGAGAGGAAGCCGCAACATGAGCCATGCTGGCTGACGGTCATGTCTGTGCCCATATGTCTTTTCCAGAGACGCACACAAACACATCAAACACTTTGTTACCTCACTCACACAAAAGAGAAAGTACACACACTGCAGGAGTTCAAAGGGATCCAAAGAGTAACAGAAGTCGTGGTGTTTGCTCTGCCAAATCACCCCATAAAGGAATTCTCTAATGCCATGCAACCTACGAACCATATGGATGCAAATGCAACACAAAGGTGGGTTTGTTATTGAAGACACCTGAAACATATTGCTGCTAAAGACATGAAAATATATATATATGGTAATAGACAAAGCAAATTTGGTGTCCAGTGAAACTTTTGTGTTAATTTGATGACATGTTTTGGATTTTTTTTATTATCAAACGATTCAACGATTTCAGGTTACTGGCAGGGGCCAGCAGATTTATATATATATATATAATGTTCTGGCATTTCAGAGAGTAATTTAAAACATTTATTTTGTAGCATGCATCACCATCAACTTTATCCGAGGAAAATCCACCAATAAGACATCTGTTTCTGATTTGCTATAATTTGCAACAGTAAAGAACATTTTACGGACATGTTTACAGGCTTACTATTGATTTTTACCCATGACACCCTGCTGCAGGGTATGATCACCATTAATTTCCTCTTTACTTTCAGATTACTGTGAAAAAGATTATGCTGGCAACATTATCTTTTTCATCATCGGCAGCTTTTGTTCTTCAGGTGGTGCCATCTGTGGGGACGCAGTTGCACCTACCGCTACCATATTTCATCAGCCACAGCTGTGCATCGGACAAGTGTGGAAATGAGGGTCGCAAAGTCACCAAGTGGCTACTTCATCCACATTAGAGCAACAGCGAGCTGGGAGGGGGCTGCTTGTTTATTCTGGTCCAGGTGTAAAACTAAAAGCTTGCGTCTGTGTGTAAAACAGAAAGAGCAGCACATAAAGTACGGACACTGTGAAGCTCTGGACTCAAATGGAGAAATAAGGCAGCAGAGGAAAACGAAATATTTTACTTAAAAAGGAAACTTAAAAAGACTAATGGTCAAGCTGAACACAAGAACTCGTGTAAGTGTTGGTAACAGGATGATCTGACACTGAATGAGAAAAACCAAGCAGTATTTATACTGCAGCTTGATTACTACAGGTGAGTTAACGAGCAGATGAGAATCAGCTTTGGAGTGCAGGAAGCTGAGCCGCTGAAGGAAGCCATTGGGAACATTAACAGAAGCATAGAAGTGCAGAGTCAAACATTAGAATACATAAAGCTAAAAATACAACAAAAACACCAAGACAATCCAATGTACCTGAAAGGTTGCCAAATAAGAAGGTCACTACAGCTACATTTAAACGGGTCATGGAGACCACAGGAGGGTCTCAGTCTAGGATAAAGGAGGCCTAGCTACATTAAGTTAGCTGTAATTGAACCATCAGTGACTTTTGTTAATCGGTAGCCAGAACAAAGTTGGTATCAACAAATGTGACTGTGTTTGAGGCCAGCTGAGGATTTATTTGACGATGACAAATTATGAAATTGAATATGCCTCGGTTTGGTTAAACTGTAGAGAACAAAAATAATTCCTCAAGGCAGATACACGTTTCATTGTAGTCAATGTTTGCAGTGTTGTTCAGAAATACTTGTGTCCTACACCTGAAGCTCCCCTGGAAGGCTTTAAGGCGGCTACGTTAGCATGTGAAAACCCCTACAGACGGGGTGTTGCTCTTATTTTGCTTAGCAAATCTTTGAAAAGCAATTGTTAGCCCAAGGCACTCATTCATGTCTGTTTCTGCAAGCCAGCAGGACCTCCACTCCACCGGTAATCAGTTCATCTCCTCGTGGAACCCTCCAGGTCTGAATATGCAACGGCGGCATGACAAAAGGATTAAAATGTACGATGTAAATGCATAGATTTGTGCTTCTTGTGTGATGATGGGTTTGAAGTATTAGAAAGGGATTTAATCTGACCTTGTCACGCTCTTGAGCTCACCACAATGCGCCATCTCTCCCTGAAAAACCAATTACCAAGTGCTGTCAAAGGTCAAGGGCTGTTGTGGGTGTCTGCTTGTGTGCATTTGTCATGTTATGGTTACGTGGATGCAGTTAGCGGTGCGATGCTGGTCATTTTTCTTTTGCGCATTCTCTGAGGTGCTTGATGCAATCATGACAGAAGAACACAGTGGAAAACACTAAACCACCCACGATTCACAGGTCTGTGCAAGAATGAGTCACCAAATGAGCAGCAGGAAGCTGTTTATGTAAGTAAATAAACCAGTTAGATGTTACATAATGCTTGACATAAGGCCAGCAGCTTTACCCTGAAACAGCTAAGCATTACATCTCAAGAGACGTGGCAGAATTTCTTTGGTAAAATTATTGCTCTAAAGACGACTCAACGTTGTGAGGAATATAATTTTTCAACTCCAAACTGTACACCGCAGTTATAATTATTTACATCTCTTGGCAGATTTCACGTTTTGTTACATGACAACCACAAAACTGGGACTTTACACAATAGACCAACACAAACGGCTCACTTCTGTTCGGCGGAAGGAAGATATGATGCGATTTTCATTTTGGTTCGTAAATGAAAACATGAACAATGTCTAATCCATTTGTATTCAGGCTCCCAGAATCTTTGTAGAACGGACCATGAGCTGCATGTTGATTCTTCTTTACAAAAATCCAAATGAAACAGTTTTAATTATGAGGTGGGGGAAAAAAAATCAAGAAGGAATGCAGTGTAATTTCAGCAGGACCCATCCTCTGGGCTGATTGTCCTTCATGTCTGCAGTTGTTCATTCTGCATTCAGACAATCCACAGATGTCCTTGTTGTGTAACTGTACTAATTGCTTTACTTACTGTCTGCTACACAAGCAGCTGTGTTCTTTTAATAAAGACTTGCTGCCTGTAATTAGTTTTGGGTCACTGACCAAATGGATTTTCTTGGTTTCTTTAATCTCCATCTGCATGAGCAGACACGCGCGCGCACACACGCACCGAGACGTCCAAGGTGTGCATCCAACAGTTTGCGTTGCAGCATGTTGCATCAGCATGCTGCAGCTGGTGCAGCCTCCTCCCTTTTAAAAGACATCTTTGCCTTTTCTCCGCAACTGTTGCTCCGCTGACAACCTCACACGCTCAGCTCATCAAAAGATAAAATCAGCTGATTGGAGACCACCCTGAAACGGCACGAGGAATCAAACACAGGCGTTTTCCAGTAGCAACCAGATGAAGAAAGAGCGGCTGCAATAACTGAAATATGGACAAAAAAAACTCAACTAATTCACTCACAATTTGAAGTCAAAATAGATGGTAATATTAGCATCTAAGATAGTGTAGGTGTTTATTACAGTACTGCTGCTCACCCTATGTTTCCACTGTAAAACCCATGCACAGACCAGAACATAAAAACTCACAAATTTAGTTTTGCCCTGCATGAAAGGCCTCAGGATCTGTCATTAAGGTGAACTGGGCATTGAAGGTAAGAGCTTCAGAGCAAAACACCAACCTCTAAAGGTTTCCGCCCCTTCCTTATTTTCCACTGCAAAAAAATCAGACACTATTGTCATAGCATCAAGAGCGACAAGCGCACTGAAACACAGGAACCTGAGTGCTCATCTCTTTCACCGTCATCTGCAATTCAACAGCGTTCGCTTTTTAGCATCATCGCTTCCTACTCACGTCCCCATTTTCCTCTGCCCCCTTCTCTCCCCAGCTCTTTCATGCCATCCAGCTTTTGAAGCCGTGTTCTGTTTCATCTCCCCCCTCCTCCAGGCCCCGAAAGGTTGATCTGTGACGGAGCTTGTTGCATCTTTTATCGGCGTCTCGCAGCAGCCCTGGGACAAAGGGCACCTGAAATGTCACCATGTCTTTGTATTCTGCTTATGTGAAGACCAAAATGCATGAAAAGAGATTGACATTCAGTCATATGAGCTGGAAAGCCAGAATATACTGAGATGGATGAAGACAGAGGGAAGAGGAGGGGTTGGTTTCTTTTGTAATTAATTATTCTAAATCTGGAGCCGGGAGCTATGAAGAGGACCACACAGCGAATAACCAGGATTTAAATTAATATTTTTTATTTGCTTTATGTTTCTATCATCTTCCACGCTAAATCATGAACTTTTTATTGCACAAAATGTGAAATATTTGCTTGTGTGCATCTAATGTAATCCTGGTCTGGCTTAGAGTCCAAAGGCCACTGAGCCATCGCCTCTTAAATCCACTGTATGTGTGTTAGGGTTTGAGTAGGTGTGTGTGGATCTGTGTCCACAGTGTGTGTTGATATTGAGTCTCTGCCTACTGATCTCTCTGCTGTTTGCCTAATCTCTGATACCCCCAACAATAACGTCACCATTCCTTTGCTCCAGTAAAAACCATCAGAACGGTCATGTTTTCATCCCAGAGCCGAGTTTTCAAAACAATCCATATCCATCTCATAGGCTTATTGAATTTGATTTCAGGATTGATTATGGATCTCTATCTTCTATATTATCTTTTTTTGTTGTATTTCCAACTTGTAGCTTTGAAAATCTCACTTCCAAGGACAAATTTAATGAATTATTACTCCAACTGGTCACCTTCTCCTCACAAGTCAAATTCATTTGCAAGTTAAAATGATAAAGACCAACTTCTTATTTCTAACGCTAATAAATTTGACATGCATGATAAATTGAGTCCTGATAAAGCTGACTCTCTGTGGCTTACCAAATGATAATGTTACATGGCTTTCCTGCCTGCTGCCATGGTAACTAAAGGGCATCCCAAGGTCGCTTTACTTCGAGGCAGCTCTAATGCATGTATGCAGTGGGCTGGACTCAGCCCACCTGGAGAAGAAAGGAGGCAAACAAGGCGAGGAGAAAGACTGGGGGTGTTGTTACTGGATGGATGGGACAGATGGATGAGGCACGCTCGCCCTCACCACATCCCAGGAGGCTCACAGCCATTTAGACTGCGTTTTTGTGGATTCAGTGAGCGTGTCATACAAAACAATCCCATCTTTAGCTTGACTGCACTCACACCTTTTGGCTCATCCTCTGTCTGGTTTCCAAGAAGATTTGAATATTTTCAACTCAGCATGATGGGATTAGTTTTCTTAATCCTGCTATCCGTGGCAGAGGAACGGGAGTCCAAATGTGTCCATAGAGCAAACTAAGACAAACAAGTGAGCCAAAAGACAAAACAGGTATTTTATGGAAAATAGACCAAATAAGCAAGAATGAAAAACAATGTGCCTAGAAGCCAGGGTTGAGAGACTAAGATACTAAATCTGTCCTGACTATTTCCACCAGGGTGTATATGCAAGAACCATTAAGACGGTCTGTTTGTTCTGTAGCATTCTGAGATTTATAATGGTATATTCTCTTTGAAGATGATTGGCTCACCATCTGTGCCTCTGTCTAAGTGTGAGTGCATGTGTGTGTGTATTAATGGCTGTTGTGCGTCTACCTTGACAATTATGTATGCCGTTTACCGAAGAGATTAATCAATCTGTGACCATTGCGCCATGTGTAAATGTCGCAGAGGTCTTTGACATAATCATAGAGGTAGATAACAGTCTGCTGACATGAAAAGATGGTATGGTTGCTTACCTAATCGTGCTGTTGCTCTGTATTATTGTCCATCATTTTGCTGCATGCTGTGCAATTTTATTTAATGAGATGCTATTTCGCATTTTTTTGAAATGTCAGTCTTACACACTGTGTTCTTTTTGCACATAGTATCTTTATTTGGAAATGGACCAGATTGCAAAACTGAATAAAAGTTCTCATATTTCTCAAATAATTATATTCATAACGTAACTAAACGGTATGTCTCTCTGAGGTAGAAGATCAAACAGCAGTGTTTACATCTATTGATTCTCAAGCAGCAGGAGGACTTGCCAAAGAAATCAGTGCAACTCTGTGGCGCGCCTGTAGTCTCCTTGGTAACCGACTACTGTATTCGCCAATCGACCACAGTGGGCCTCCACTCTTAAGGTCTTCGCTGAAAGCTGCTCCTGATTTGTTCATTATCAAAATTCCCAGGTTTCTACTCAAGTCGTCACAGCAGGAGTGCAGTATCCCTCCAACGCTGGTTTCCAGGGCACTTTCTCCTTTTTAGATACTTATAACCCTAACAGAGCTTTTGAGGAATTTGTTGTTGTGTTATCTATGAGAACAGCCAATGTAAAACAAAATGCCTCAAAAATGTGCAGCTTTCACATTTTATACACCAGAATTCCCTCAGAGCATTGGTACTTATTCACAATGTCAAAAAAACACATATTGTCTGCAGTTTGTCCTTTTGCAGGTTGGCCCCTATGTCCACTGTCAGCACCTTTTCTAACATACACTTGTAACGCTCTGACATTTTCATCCCAGTGTTTAAATATAAATTCCTTTGTCTTTTCTATTTGTCTGTCTCAGAACGCCTATCCTCATCCTCTAGCAGATAAGGGCGAGTAAGAGCAACGATCCCTCGAGGCGCGCAGGCATTTCAACATGGCCGCTTTCCAAAGAGAACGAAAACAGCAGCAAACAGAGGTACCGACAAGGACAAACAATCTAGCAGGCTGTGGAGGAGCTTTCACACCGGATTTTCTCAGAGTGACTAAATTAAACAAGCTGCAATGGAAACATCTTTCGTTGCAGTGTGTGCTGCTGCAACAACTATTTGTGCAAGGGTACTGTTATCCTGAGTGCGTGGGACCCTAAATTCACCTCCTTCACTAATGGTAGCCTGTCTGGATCCAGACACATTAAAAGAAGGTCAGATGGTGTCAGGGATGTCTCTGCTGTATGTCCTCTAGCACTTGAAGCTGCTCTGCTGTGAATGCGTGAATTTGAGTGTGCCTTTGGTTTTATGTTCCAGACTCTGACCGAGTTTTGTTATCCGTGTGTGTGTGTGTGTTGGTTGAGGTTACCGACAGGGCATGGGCGGCCACTGCATTGTGCAGTCTGATTGGTTGATTTCAGGGGCTGTTTATGTCGGATCCCCGTACCCAGTCAAGGGGAACAGACCCCCTGCAGACGTTAGTCTCCCCATCAGACAGTCATCGTACGTGGTGCATGCACATGAACTAATATTGCCCTTTGCGTGGAAAGGCCTTGTTACTATGCAGAAACTCTCCTGCTCTCTCATGTTAGAAGGCACACATCCGAGACAAAATTCAAACATTCTTAATCTGAAATATTTAGGTCATGACTTCACAGCTGACTCCGACAACAAAAAAACATTTTTGAAAAGGTTTTTGCAGGCAACAATAATAGCAAAAAAAAAAAACGTGCATGAGTTGTCAGGTGGTAACAGGAAACAAGCAGAGAGAGAATGAGGCTAAAACTTTGAAGGAAGGACATATATACATACTTAAACCTTGGGGTCAACGTATTTTTGATGTCATATTAACTTCAACTGTCAGAATACAAAACAGATAGCAAATTTTTTGAGCTACTCAACTAAATACCAGTTCTCAATTTAAATTGTCTGCTTCAAAATAAAAAAAATAACTGCAGAAAAAAACCCTGGTACAGTCAGTAACAAATAGTTAAAAATAAAAATTAAAAATAAAAATATCAGCCATCTCCCAAAAGAAATATTGATTCATTCAGTAGACAGTAAAAAGTGCTACAGATTTATGAGAGTTTGTTTTGCTCTGAAATCCTTTCATAGTGTCCCATTTGAGTCCTTAATATTATTGTGAACAGTCGAGCACATAGAGTGTGTGTGTCTACGCATTTAGATTCATGAATCTATATGAGCATTAAATACGATCTGTGCCATTGGGAAGAGGGAACTTTGTAAGTATCAGGCCCATGAAGTGAAATGTATAATCTTGCATGCATAATGTGTATCTACTGTGTAAGCTGTCAGATGTGCCTGGCTTTGTTCTCAGCATGTGGTGATAATGCAGATTTACTCAGAGAAATTGCTTTAAGTCTGACAAATAAAATATTAACTACTGTTTATTTACTGGCTTGTTAAATTTACATTTAACTTTCTTAAATGTGAATTTTAGAAAGTTGCTTCTTATGTTTAGTTGTCTATGGCAACTAAATGTAGTTTGGTGTGAGGCTTTTGTTGTGATCAGAAAAGAATTATGATCAATAAATTGGAAATACACACTGCACTGTTAAAAGCAGGATCAAAACCTGTTCATTTCCTAGAAAGGATCCAGTTCTAAAAAGGCGCAGTTGTTTACAACTCCTCCTTCTCTTCACTGATTGTCCAGGTTGAGATTCAACTGGAGAAATCAAGGTCAGTGGAAGAATCCCAGACAGAGCACGTGAAGGGAGATGAGAATTGAGCTGGACTGCGGTGGCCAGGCTGCAGTTGAACAATAAACTTTCAGATTTTTCAGAGCAACAGATATTGTCCCTGTTTAACCAGGACATCCTGGTTTTTATCTCACCGAATCACAGACACTGACGCAAGAAACATTGATTTTGTTATTGCTTTGGTGACCTTTACCTCAGGGCAAAGTTGTTTAAATTGAATGAGATATAAATGTTTAAATGCCTCAGTTGCTTTCCCTGGTTTTGCTGCTACATTCAGGAATGAAGCTTCTGTCAAGGATTTAAAGGGCAAAGAATCAGAAGTTTTTAAACACGTCACACTGTACTAGATGCTGGAAAAAGAACAATCTCCCTGTTATAACTTCTTCTTTTATAATTTTTTTTACAATTCTGGGTGATGGTTTAATTGTTTCCTGAAGTTAAAACTGTCCACCTATTCACTTTATTAGTGAATCACGGTAAATCAACCACTTTGTGGTAATATTTGAAGCGCACAAGAGTTAATTTTTTTTATGAAATACATTAGTCTTCACAAGAGTGTATAGAAAGATCCTTACTACATTAGTCCAAATAGACCCTCATGCATTGTGACATTAACGTCCAGCTGTACATGTTAGCATCTACAGCTACTTATTGTGATTTTTAGACCCATGCAAAATCCTCCAACACCGATTTCGCAGGCAGCTCAACCGCTAAGCGGCTTGTTTTGTTGCCAGTCTGGGCGGCTGCAGGATTTAGGAGATTATTTGAAAAATGAACACTGAAATTATATTTTAAACCACTGATGTCAAACCTAAACAACAAACTAATCAATGATATGTGATGGGCAAGGTGCACTCCAGTTAAGCTCTTGCTTTGGAATTATTTGCACACATCCTAGAATACTAGAAGTTGTCTGGCTTGACACGATAAATCATTTTTCCATCAGTATTGTCTCTACTTTGAGCTTTACTTTTGGACCAGTCCCATCTTCAAGGAAATCGCACACACGTTTCCAGTCCTACTTGTTTGTTTTCATTTTCTGTACTTTCAGCTGAAACACTGACGTCATGCAAGTTTGAGTTGTGTTCATTCTTCAAGAATCCAATCGTTCTCCTCAGCCTGTCACAAAACCTAGTCAATAAAATCTGAAGAATTCAAAAGAGGAAATTTCTCCAAACCCATCCTGAGTGATGATTCTGTTTCCCACCATCAAGAAGAATGATTTTGGCTGAAGTCTATTTTTTTAGAGTTCTCTCATTATTTTATGGTATTTTCTTCTAGATGTTCCATATCCACAGTCCAAAAATTGGCCAGACTAGACCAATCTTAAAAAGCTGAATGTACTTGTACTAATAATCACCTCATGGCTATGTTTTTGAGAACTCTTTATGGCTGTCAAAATGCCCACACTTCTTGAACCTAGCAACCAAACCAATCCATGTGATTGGAGCAGCTCCACCTTGGTGACTGTAACCCCCTGAATTTTACTTACGCTGTTCTTCCAAGATCAAATCAGTGATCCAGGAAAGGGTTTGCAGGAGTCTGCTGTGGAGCTGGAAATGAACTTCAGGACCCCATCAGTGTGAGTGGCTTTGTGGTTCCACAGGAGAGAGGATTAGGGAAGAAAAAGAGGAGGGTGAGAAGAAGGACAGGATATGGAAAAAGCATCCAACACTGACAGCGTCATAGGGAGCAAGAAATAGAGAAAGGAAATAATGAGCGAAGAAACAGAAAAGGAAAGCAGCAAAATGGGAACTAAAATGGACGAGGGATCAAACTGTTGAAACAAAAATGGAAGGAAAATTGTCTAGTGTCTGAAAAGATTAGGAAGAGAAGGTCAAAGGAGGCAATATGAAAATTGGTGACATAAGAAAAACTGGTGCAACTGACAAGCTAGACTGGTAGAAAATCTGAAAGGTGAGTGAAAAGCATTCCAAATCCCAAGGATTAGCCACACACCCTCTTGTCAACCCTCGAGGCTGGTTCACAGTTGACTAGATCCGACTATCATGTTTTCATAACTTCTTGGGTCTGTTTTGATTTATGCATGCCCTGCCCTCACCATCACATTCCCGACAGCAGGAGAATTTGATTTTCGAAAATCACACACAAGATCAAAGCAAATTAGTTTAGAAATCTACCACTGCTTTGGGTATGTATTGGAGATCAAAGTTGATAGGTCAGCAGGCAGTTTACCAGCTAAGAATGACTGATATAACAATGACAAATTTTCCTTTCCATGTTTTTCTGGGTAATTATCAATGTATTTTGGAGGCCCAAAAGCCTATCCAAAAGTAAACGTGACCTTGTGCTCATTCACTGACTTCTCACCTGCTTACAACAGATCGAACATAAAACTGGACTCCCGCTGGACTTCAGGACTCTTTTCATGGCATATAATTCATGTTTGAAACTGTGTATGTGTATGTAGTAAACATACACAGTTTCACAGGCTGTGTGAAACAACTGTAATAGTAATTTGTGGCAGTGATGGTGAAATAAAGTTGAGTCCAACTATTTCCCAATAGGAAAATCAAAATATCTGAAAAAAACAGACATCACAGTTCTTGGCCAAGACCAAAATGGAGAGCGTGCATTATCGCGTCAGCATTATCTTCGGTAATATGAGATCCCTGGCACATAAACAGAAGATCCTTGAGCGCTGACAAGCAGCGTAAGTGAATATTAGGAAAGCAGAAGGAGGAGCATGTTCCAGTAAATACTGCCCCAACCCACTTTCACAATGTCTGAGCAGTTTGGAGGCAGAGCGGTGACAGCCTATGACTACAATCATTTTCTTTATTCATATCATCGTCACCATAGAGAGTTCACAATGTTTTCTTGGACACAGTTGCCAGTATTGCATGTGACGTTATCTAACCAGTTTCTGCTAGGCTACGAAGGCAGCCACCCAATCTATCCATGGGAACCTCTGGAATCTTCCTCCGATACCAAACTTCAGCTTCATTTGGATTTCATTTCATCCTGCAGTGATGTACTCTGACCAGGCATAACATTTTATTTACTACAAATGCATTACATGTAAATGTTTTCGCCGTGACAATATTTCTTACATTATATTTGGATATTCGTATATTGATTATACCATTGAGCTCCAAGTAAATGTTGTACACAACAGTCAAACGTGTAAATGTATTTGTGTGGATACTTGTGAATAAAGTAAAACATGGACTGGCGCAAAGATAAGTTGGGAAATAATCTTTTTTTTTCCGCTCAGAACAATATGTGCTTGTGTTTGTGCGTTCATTAAGATAGAAAATCCTTATTACAATGTGAAAGTGACTGATGACAGGCGCATTGGTCCCTGGGTTTTCTGATGTTTTTGTACATCTATATGTTCTCTCATGATGAATGTATATTTTGTAGGAAGGTTCAAAGAGGAAATGTCTGAAAACATTTATATAGAAGGCAATTATGGATCTACATTGAGCAAAAGGTTTTAACAAATCTGTCAAAAATGGGCATCAACATTTTTTTCTTTTTAATTGTAATTTGTATTTGTTTAACTTAGTTTTCCTGATAAACAAATGACTACTTTTTTTGCATTCTTTTAGACTTTTACCAAAGATAACAGTATTATTTCTCTTTTCAGCATTCATTCCTTCATTTTACTCTTCCTCTTTAAGATGCAGTTTGAAAACCAGCGGTCCTTCACAGCAGGTAAATGTGTTTATGTAAGACTTTACTCATCACATGCTCATCTTCCCGCAGTATAAAATATTTACTTACAGAATGAAAGAGTTTACTCAGTGGAGTTTGGAAACCGCCTGCAATGACAGACTAAGAATGCGTTTTGACAACAGTTGAACCGAGAGCAAGTCAATCTACTGCAGGGATGTGTCGTTATCGCCTCGGCTCCATAAGAACTTCTTGTTGTTCGGACTTCAGATCACTCAATATGTTTTCATGAAGCAGATTTTCATCCCCCACCCACCCAAACAACTTCTTATCTAATTAGATAAATTGCACACACATGTCTGTGCGGGTCTGTTTGTTTGTCATTGCGTGTTCAACACGTGGGTCTGTGCATGTGACCACAAAGATGACAAATTTAGCCTTGGACTTGGACTAATCCATTTCAAAACTTTTAATTTTCTATTATTCTATTGCTGATTTTGATCACTATCATCCCCATCATTTGCGTTCCATGACAATCACACGTCCAATCTACAGTCTTCACCTTTTAGATTTACCTAACAGAAACAATTTCACTAATTTCAGGACCGAATTTTCTTTCAAGTCATAAAATTCAACAATTGCGTTGTCAAGAATGTTTTTCTTTTCCTTCTGATTGATTTGTGATCATTATAATCATACAGCATCAATGTCACATTAAAGATGAACAAAGGTTTGAAATATATATCGCAAGCTAATTGCTCTAATCTCAAAAAGTTACCATTTCAACCAAGGTGTGTAATCACTTAAAATCCACTGTGTTAAATCTACTCCGATACAGGTGCTATCACAAAGCATGAACCCACTCACTCAGAGGCAACAAGTCCTTCTGCAGATGCTTTCTGAAAGCATACCACAGATGTGACAGGAAGCGAAGTTAAAGCCGCATTCTGTCCCTTTGGTTCTGCATACATCTGTGCAGAGGCAGGTGACACAAGTCAACCAGAAGGGCCTAAGATAGAAACAGAGAGAAAGGTGGGTGTGACATAAAAGCTTCAGCGGATCCTGCATGCATTATTTAGATCTAAACCTCCCACCTGTGAAATAAATGGCAGCCATCAGTTTGCGACGCTGTTCCGTCATCACCTGAAGTGCTGGGTACACCTGTTTGCTAGGAGAAATTATGGAAGCACTGGTGTAAAAGGTGAATATTTTACAAATTGGGAACTTAAATTGTGCAGCAGTGTAAGGATCTCAGACACAAAACAGCTATACTATCACGAAGAGCACCTTCCAAAATTATTCACATCTCTTGTTTACAGTGCACACAATTATGGGTAAGCTTCATAGCATGGGAAATTTAAACCTTCAACAAAGTCCATGCCTCTAGCAACCAATCATTTCTCAATAGCCGAGAATCCGAAGCGGAGTGTAGAACCAGGGTCTTATTTTTACCAGAGTACCATAAAAAAACAACAAAGCCTACAATGACTTAGAAAACTAAAATATACAAGAACAACTTGATTATATTGTTGAAAACAAAAGAACACAAGCAAAAAATAAGCTCACCCACTACAGGTCTTGTGCAAATAACTAAAGTGGTTTTAAATAACCCACATGAGCATTTCTCATTTGGATTCTTTATTCTTGGATCATATTTTGTGAGTTTTGCCCCACTCAGTACATTCTGAAAATACATTACGCAGCTTTTAGGGAGGAATCTAAGCAAGTAAATTCAATTCAGGCCTATAATTATCAGTATTCAGCTGTGTAGGAAGTAAGCAGCGGTGTCTGGGATGAACACAGTAATAAGATTGTACCTAAATGGATCACACAAACATACAAAGACTCGCATGTTCACACACACGCACACACATACAAAATTAACAGGGTGTAGAGGACCCGATGAAACACTTCACAAAGTATAGAAAGATGCAAAAAGTAACATCTTTGTAGTTGTACAGTTGGCCTGACGTACAACAAGTCCCAGTCTCAAAAAAATGTCTTTTTGTCTTTGTTAGGATTAAATTTAGGATTTTGTTAATTGTGGCTACAGCGTGCACTGAAAATGTTAAACCCTTGAATTAACATTTTGAATTTAATACTATATGATTTTTTTTCTGATAAACTCACAAAGTATAGCAGAGTTGAGAAGAGAAAAGTTGGTGTGGATAAGTTGGACGACTAACTTTAGGCATAATATTAACATTGGATAAATTTGAGCCTTTTTCAACCGCGAACAGGTTTTCTTCAGTTATTGCCCTGTAATTAGCGCCATCAACCTTCCAACAAAGGAAAGCCTGCCCACAGCCTCATGGCTCTTCCAAAAGGTATTTCCTACTTTACTATTCATAAATAATGTACTGATCAGTGGCAATGTCTCTACTTTTCTTCTTTTTTCTTTTTTTTTAAATGGCTGTATCGCTATTCTTCAACACGTATCACATGCACACACAATAAAAACCATTTGTGGTTGACATTTTAGGCAAAATAAAATTACAGCGCATATTAACTGATGTCATGCTGAGAAAACCAGCAGGCCTGATGCATTCTGCCTCATATTTACCATCCATGTCACACAGACATCAGGCACATCTCGCCAAGCAAGCAGAGATTCTTTATTCGATTATCTCTTCCACATGCAAATGGCACATAAAGTAGTTTTTTCATTTGCTGTAGACACAACTGATTTGCATAAACAATGTAGGTTTAATAAATGGTTGCTCTTGAAGTACATCCACAAATTGCAAAATACTATTTTTAACTTACTCCCATTTATCTATTCATTTTCTCTACACCTTTCATAGCCTTTAAGAAAATTTCCATATGTAATTTGGAAAATAATTGCAGCCATATAATGTGTATTCAGTCTATCTCGGAAAAACAACAGTTCAAATAATTCGTTTCATAACTACGTTAAAACTAAATCCATGCCTACGATGCTGGTACTTAAACTTCTGCAAACTCTTGTTTTGCAAAACTGCACTAATTACAAAAATTACAGAATTTGAGAAAAGGGAAAAATAAATTATTCAAGCCGCAAGGAAATGTGGCTAGACCACTGAATCTTCAACCGAAAATGTAAATCACTCGGTCAGCCTGGATCACTTACACTAAACCCCACATGCAACGCCACACAGACCCAGGCTGGTTGTTAATGAGAGGAAAGAATGCCAAAGGATAGTTGGGTGAAATGCTGTTAAGAAATACCAGAAAGGAAAAGGATTGGCTTTACTTTTCATATTCTCAAAGTGGCATTTTATTTTGACAGTAAAAGTGTGGAGATTTACACTTGACATTTGTAACCCCCATTCGTTCAGTCATCGAGGCTAGCTCTAAATGGACCAGATTTCCTGTTTAGAGTCATGCTTCTATGCAGTGTGCTTTTAAATTTGCTGCTGAATCACATATGGTAGCCATCAGTCCAACTATATTTGGAGAAAGGTATAATTTGCAACACTTGGAGCACAATATGTACACATACAGTATTTGTGTCTTTCACTTCACAAGTCACTTCTTGCCTGCAGTGACTAGTGGTTGAAAAGAAGGGAAAAATTTTGTTACTTCTGTTTTACACCAGAGGTAGATTTTGCACTCATGTACCTAATCAATATATTAAATTTCCATTAGCGGTTAAATACTACACTATTAACCATGAATAAGGCAATAAATATGCTCAAATCTCAGGTATTTGTTTTGACACTCTTTTTTTGTATTTTTTTATCCATATTTCCATTGTTCTTGTTTCTTATCCTGGTTGGGGTCAGTCAGCTCTTATGAAGTATGACAGATTAAAACCCCCAACCAAGCCAAATATTGAATAGATTTAGTGAGATTATGGAAAGCTACTTAACATAATTTACTGTCAAAGTGGGTCAAAACACCCAGAGTTACTAACCCTGGTGCAGGGTTAGTATGAAACAGCTCTGAAACAATAAGGAGTGTACGATGGTTGTAAATAATATGTTTACGGCAACTTAAAGAACAAATGAACCTCCATCACTACAAACAAGCTCTTGCTTTCATAGCACATCCATGTAAATAGATTCGTTGTGAGTTTTGAAACAAATGAATCATCAAAAATATAAAAAGAATTTTAAGGAATTGTCACATGTTGGGAAGGAAAGTTGTTTGGAGCTGATGTTTTGAAATCTACCCCAGGGAACCTAATCTGATGAAATGCTAGGCGTCGTCGGTTTTTCTAGGAAAATGCGAGGACGTTTAAAATGGTGTTTTGTTACAAGCTGCAGAATGGAGGTGTTAGCTCTTGGGCTTTTAGCTCATATACAGTCAACTAATTTCTATGTGGAGCAGACATTATAATCCTGGACTGGACTCCAGGGATTATGTTGGGATTGTCTGGGCAGCACAGTGGGAGCAGATTGGAGCTCTTTTCTCACACACATGACACCACACAGGGTAGGAGGCGTTTTATGTCATTGCCATCCAATTGATTTGTTTGTGGTCACAAAATTTAGTTTGTGTTTTTTATCCAGACAGTGTGGACTATGGGTGTAAGTTAATTGGATGTCCTTTGCTTAAGTGGCCCAAAATCTACTCTGTCTTCTGTGGTCTCCGTATGTGTTTTGTGTTGCTCTTCAAGTTAAATTTTTTTACTTGTTAATGTACAGTTTACTATTCTAACCATTATTTATGTCTGTGCTTCACAATCCAGTGTTTTACATCCAACTGCAGCGACCCGTTTTGACATATATGGAATTATAACAGCGACACGATCAATGAATATCACAAAAATATTCATTTGGACAGAAAAAGAAGTAAAATATTATAGTTGCTTGGCCACCCTGTACATCCAATGTCCTTCATAATACAAGTTTTCATTGCTAATGGCAGGGCGCCAGAGATTCTCTTCAGCAGCTGTTGTGACTTCAGGGTAACAGCCTCTTGGTGCCTCAGGCAACAGTAACTGGCTTTTTACAGTTACTCAGCTCATATGAGTGAATGACAGCTGCAGAATTGTGTCCTTGTGGAAGGACAGCGTACTAAATAAGCTGCAAACTTCCTGTTGTTGGTATGATGCCAAGAAAGACATTTTGAAACAGCCAAACAGTTGCTAATCCCAAACAGTGAAAAGCAAAGGTAATTGTTATCACCAGTTAAATCGACTTTATTTCTTGCATCCAAGCAAGAAGCAAAACATTTTTACGTTGATGTTGTGCAGTTCTGTGGCTTCATGTGTCCACTCTGCCACAGAGAGCATTTTAGTAAGACACCTAACTTAAGTCATAAATAAGTTAAGTTATTTAAAAAGAGTTAAAATGAATTTTCAAGATTACCCATGTTGACTTGTAAAACAATATCCCCTTTAATGTAAAGCTACCATTTCATGTAGTTTACTAGTCCACAAGCATAAAACAATCTTAAGATACCTTAAGTGTCTCGGTGTTGAAATTACCACCAGAAAATGTCCATTTGTCTTTAAATGATGTAAATAGCAGCAGGGGGAAAAAAGAAAGAAATATGTAAAACACACTGGTTGTTTATTAGTTTTTCTGTTGATCCTGCCTGCATGATCATGTTAATTTCTCAGAAGTGTTCTGCTGCATTTATTGTATTTCTTTTACAAAAAAACACTTGTAAAAACTACTGTGACATTTTTTGTAACTTTTCAGAGGAACTTGCATACTTGTCATGTGGAATTAGTTTTGTCTTGAGGTTAGGTTCAAGTACTCTCAAATGTTTTGTATTTTTCTGTTTTTCTATTTTTCCACTTTAAAACTGTTTAATAACAGATTTTTTGTGATATTGTCTGCACATTTGTTGTATTTTTAGTTTTTTCTAGCAAAATAGCTGCCTGCTCTTTTACAATATAAACAACAAATAATTTTTACAGTATCTATAACATAAGCTGCCATTACAAACATTCCTCATGAACATGATTTTAGTCTCAATCATTTAATGTGTAATTTGAGTTATCTAAACTGTGTCAACTTCATCACATGTTGCTGCAACTTGTGGCTGTGGCATCCAATCAGTCAAAAAGCAGTGTCAGTAAATCGCTCTATTAACGTAGCTCTGTGTTGTTGTTTTTCCTTTTTTTCTGGGAGGCAGCTTTGCCATCACTATTTATGTGTTTGAAGTATAATTACATCTGCTCATAATTAGAACTCGCACATGTTGCACAAATAAGCCAACCTGTGCAACTCAACGCCATCCTCCTCACCACATCACACAGCCCACGTCGCTTTATCTGCAACTCTGTCTCTCGTCACATCTTGTTTTCTGGAGAAGTCACATTCAGGTTTCGTGGGTAGTGTGACCTCCAGGGGAGCGAGGAGCTGCTTACGCCGGAAGCTCTCTCAAAAATCTGCAGGCCACTGTCGTAATTACAAGGTCCCACCTACTTGCCTTCCAAACTCGTACAAGATAAGATGCACGGTATTACCGTTTGTCAGACCCCCACAGAGAATGGGTAGAGGTGAGCCGGTGAGAAAGGAAATTACAGCCCTCGTAATTCGCCGACTTCACATCTAGCAACTGCATGCGTCACAGCTACTGTAAAACAAACACTTATTATGCCCAAGAGCCACGACTTCGGTCCCCCAGTAAGCCCACATAAAGCTCTGGAAACACTGGTTTAGCCGTGGCACGTCTCAGCCTGCCAGACATAAAACCAACAACCTCCATCACAAAGCCCACCCCCGTCCTGTTGTCACTGACAACACAAAAAGATTACTAAGAAATAGTTCATGGAGTTTTTTATTTTTATTTCTTGCTACTCTCCAACTGTGTAAATTATCTCTTTATTTTGGTTAAATGTACAAAAGTTTGTTAAATAAAGTTTCATTTTAAACCAACAATGCCTGACTTGTAGTTTTCTTTCCTTCCTTTGCTTCTTCTTCTGTCAAATAAAAAGTCAATGGCAAGACAGAACTTCCCAAAGAGAGTATTTGAGAAACTAGAAAACATTTCAAAAGCCTATAAAAGTTACAACCTTTCAAGTGTGATTAGTCTCTCCACCCTGAATTCTACTGGAAACATGATCCAAAAATCTCTGAACGCTCTCAACTGTTTTTTTTTGTTTTTTTTTCACAGGAAACGTTCTCACCATTCTTCTGTCCTCCTCCCCCCCCATGTTGTGTTTTTCCTCCTCCCCATGTGCTTCCTAAACGTGTGGCTCACGCGATTGGTTGGAGGGGGCGGAAAGTTGGCCAATAGGAGGGCAGTTACCAGGCAGCCTGAGCCCTGTTTGGAGGCTGACTGGAGGCTCTCACAGCTGTTTCATTGAAAAGCAGCAGGCCTTAATAACAAGGGCCTCTTACCATGCACACATGGGGACTAACGCACACAAAAGACACACAGACAAGACTTGGTGCCAACAAAGTGAAGTTATCTGCACTTCTACGTATTTAAATGCTGGTCTTTCATGGCTGATGGTGGTGTACACACTACTATACCTGTTTGTGTTGTCAATTCTTCTATTAATGCACTGATTAAGTCTTCATTCTCATTCAAAAGCAGGTTTTTTTTGTGAATTTCTACCAATAAAAACTGGTTCTAAAGTGGCAAACCTTAGATTTAGATTGTTGAAATGCAGTTGTAAAGGGATTCTTCCCGTTTCCTGATGTGTGGAAACAATAACGGAGGAAATGAGAGGCCAAGAAATATCTATTAAAGTTACAAAGTTCACCAAGTTGTAAGTGTGGAAAATATTAAAAAAAATGTCATGCCATAAGACTCAAGTTAGAGAAATCATGCCATATATGTTGCAGTGGTGTATATGTAGCTATAAAGGCTACAACTTGTATATAAAACTCCTGCAAATCTCAAAGTAGTGACACAATAAAGCTGCTCACTTCTCTCCTAAACTATGCAGGCCCTCTGTCTGCACTGATGAAGATTCCCTCGTTTTTTCCTGTCAAATGTTTGAACTGAATCCAACTTAACCCGCTTCAATCGTTCTAAATAATTGAGAGCAACTCGAGCATTTATGTGGCACATATAGAAGGAAAAAGAGATGTAACTGTGTAGCTATAGTGCTATCTGGCTGCAACTTAAACTAACAGTGTATTATGTTATTTTTAAAAGGCCAACGCTGCTTTCTTTTTACACCTATCTCTGTAAAATCTGAAGTTAATGGACCTCCTAGTATGGGAAACATCAATTATGGGGTGTTTGGCTGCTACATGTGAGTGTGTGAATAATCAATGTCTCCTGAGGGGCATGCTAGTTCATTTCAAAGTCTAGTCCTCCTAAGTAAACAGGAAGATAAGTAAAGCTTTTTGTTTTAGACGTTTTAATGAAGAATAAAAACAGTTTTCCACTCTCTGAACTCAGCCTCTCTCCTTTACTTGACCTTGTTTTGATCAGCTTGTCCAAACCAAAGACACAATGACTGAAGAGCTGAGTGACCCCATAGATTAGATAAGGATCACGAGGGCCATAAAAACACCATGTTGATTTGTACCCTTCACTTTGACTTCTAACATAAATGTTGTTTTGAACTGCTTCACATCTGATTTAGCCTCCCTTTCTCCCAAGCTGTTAGGCTTCCTGAACTGTTAGTGTTGGAAAACGTACTTAAACAATAACATAAGTTCAATTTTAAAGCGCTATTCTGGGCTGGGTAAGGTCAACCAAACCATTATGTATCTTATGAGCATGTAGGATTACTCCTCCTATCACTGGAAGGTTAGTAGAAAAAGAGTTTTCTGAAGCATGCAACATAATTTAGATTAGTAAAGTTTTAGATTAAATTGCGAGATTTGGATTTGACCTTTTTGCTTTAGTTCATCCTGACATCAGAAACCGTCACAGTTTGACATTTGAACAAAGATAATTTTGGATGTCCATTAACTTGTCCTTGACAGTAACTGCTCTCTGGAAAATCAGAGTGCTTGTTAATGGTTAATTTATACTTACATGTTGTCTTTCCCACATCGTATGTTATGCAAACTAGTCAGAAAATCACATTAACAAAACAATGAATATTAAGAATACATTTTCCTGTTTATTACAGCAAACGTTTTCCACATATTGTTAAAAGGTCTGGGATTTGACCCCATTCCTCATATTCAGTAGTGCACAACAGTTTGAAGTGTTAGCTTCCTGATGGTAACGGTGTGCCATCACAACATCCATCGGAGATGCTGCAGACGCTCGGGAAGTGAGAGACATGTAGAGGCAACAGAAGGACGAGCGTTCATTTGCATTGTGTGTTAAGCTGCGAGTCGACCGACCAGCAGATACAAGCCTGACCCTCTCAGCCAAACAAATTGATCACAGTCTGTAACCTTTGGACTTTAGTCTTGTTAACCCCCCGCTGCTTTTTCTACCCCCAATCACATCCAAACTGATGTGATTGTTTGTGGGGGAAGGTCTGTTGTTTTATCAAAGTTTGACATTTCAGTAACTGCTGCGCTTCGGTACTTATTGTACTTGCAGAAATTCTGCCCTTTGTGCTGTTATCCCAAGAACTATGTTTTCAAAATTCAAAACATGGATTTTTTTGGTCCCCAAATTGTTACCGCAAATCTCCAGTAAGTCAACAAATTGTAACATGTGCTTTTCAGTTTTGGCAGTTTTGGCATTCGGGGATCGAGGAATACAACTAGACTATGAGTAACTGCCGACGCCGCTGGGCAGTTGTTGGTCATCCGGGTGCACTGGAGAGCAATCGCTCAACTGTAAAAGTGATTTTGCTTGAAGGCAAAAGTCCAGACATAGAGATTTGTCTGTGCAGGCGATTTTATGAAGCTGTTGATGAGGTATCAAATCCACAGGAGGAAGATAAACGAGGACTTTTACTCACAAACAAGCATCATGTGGGCCCACAGAAACAGAGAAATTGTGTTTTTACCGTAAAAAGGTGGCGGTCTGAAAGGAAACCCCCGCCTTCCCCTCGCCCTTCTGTTTCTTTCATTCTTACACCTACTCTCCTATACATTACGTCACCTTTGACAGGAAATGATGTGCCACAACTCGAGCCATTAAAGGCACTTGTCCATGTCTTCTGAATGGCATTTCTTTCACACTCTCCCTCCCATTCATCACCTGTGTGTATCCGTCTCTTCTTTTTATGAGTCACGGCATTATTGATCTGAATAAACAGAAAAGGATGTCTGTTGTGTTTTTTTCCCCAGTAAAATTAGTGCACTTATGAGCAGTCATATGGAAAATGTGGGCAAAACATAAGTGATTAGATACTGCCCCTCAGTGGTGTATGAGGGCATTGCATTTTTTAAATTTAAAGTTTATATTTTGTACTCTAGATGTCAGTATTTTACAGCAGAGGTGCTTTGCATGTTGATCAGCATTTAAAGAAACGCTGATGTCTTTTCTTTAGTTTGTGTTTTAGGTTCCTCTTGATAAATTAATATTTTTGATGTCTAGTGTGACATAAATTAAAAACTAATTGCAAAATTCATCCCATGGAAGTAAAAATATGTACAGCAAAAATATTTCAAGGTGCAGCATTTGTCAGATGTTACGTTACTAAGAAGTCAGTCATTTTTGTGGAAAAAAAAAAGTAATTATAAACCTTAATAAATCAGTAGAAAACAATTTCTGTTCCAAACAATCATCACAGCATTCTGAACACGTTTTTCCAGTTATGTCTTTGCATTCTTAAGTGACAAAGCTAATTTTTTTTTAACTGCATACAGAAAAATTTCAAAAAAGTAACTATTTCAAACAAGCACCACAATAAACCTATTTCCAATAAGCTGAATGTGATCATCAGCTGTTTTTGGACTCAGCAGGTTACTATAATAAAGGTCAAAGGCCAAGCCATTTCCACCTTTACATGGAAGTGGCTTGTCACCTTTACATAATGAACAGGAAGCTATTGCCCCCCTTATTGGAGCAATAGTAGGCTCTGTAAAAGCCAGCTGCTACCTCTGACCCCTCTGCCTAAAGTTGCCCTCTTCCTGCTATTGATTCCTCAAATTCCTCTGATGTTGAGAGTAAGTGTTAGAATTCCCTTTCAGAAAAAGGTATTTCAAGTGTCATTATCCACAGCTGCCTCAGAGCTTGTGTGTGAAAATGCCCTGCATAGAAAAGGGCCTTGAAATGGACTGGCCTTCTATTTTTAACCGTCTCACTCCACACACAGATGTAGAATCAGCTGGACGACGATAATGAAAGAATAAACTCACTTTTGACACGTTGGGAGGTCAGATTCGTGTGAGGTAAGTGGATAGATAAATAAGACAAATAAAGATGACATTTATTTGTTACTGACATGTTTCAAAATTATGTTAAAGGTTACAAGATCTAAAGCTGCCAGAGATAAAATCAAAGAAGATCTGATTTGAAAATATTATTTCAAAATAGCAATGTATACAATTCTATGTTTTTTAGGCATGCAGATGCATCTCAAAAGATCAGCAAAAATGTAATCTGTGACAAAGTGAAACTTGTGTTATTTCATTACACATTTTTTGGCAACAAAGAAACATTAACAATAACATCAACTCAGCATTTAGTGGTGTTCTTTGTTCTTATGTTTCTTAAAGCTCTACTAGCGACTTAAAAAGTATATAGTTAGCGTTTAAGGCACTCTGTGATTATTTTAGGAAAATAAATGTAGTTATTTTCTAATAAATGTCCCCCTTTCTTCCATAGAAAATGAAAGTGCTTACTCTCTTTCTTGTGTTCTTCACCATTTCTGGATTTTCTAACAGTTTTAATCTAAGTAAGTACCAGGCTACTCCTGCCAATATTTTCCTCATCTGTCAAACCATTTTTAGACACAATCCCCTGCAAACCAGTGACTCTTTTGAGCTAGTTTTAAGTAGGGATGATACTGGTTACAATTTTTGGTTTTCATTGTCACTTTCTGCCTGTTTTAATTTTGAAGCTGGCCTGATGACAGATGACAATGGCCTACAAGATGTTTCCCTATTTCTTGAGGAAAATGGAAGTGAAGACATGAAGAAACTTGAGGAGGAATTGATGATGCACAGATTTATTCAGGACACAAACACAAATAAGCGTTTCAAGAGTAAAATTACTATGGAGGAAAGGAGTGACGAAGAGTTATCTTTAAAGACAGTGTCCGAAAAGAACAGCAGTGAGCAAATGATTCAGAATCGAGTCACATTAACAAGCAATATGGAGGATGTCCTGGAGGAAAATCAAGAATATCTGGGAAGATCAGAGGAAGATGCTGCTAGTATTCCTTTACGAAAAGCCACAAAAACGGAGAAATACTACCTCTCAGACACAGTGGATTATCTCAACAAAAAAGATTCAGAGGAGGTGCAAGAAAATGGACTTCATTTATTTCCTAATTTAGTCACAAGTAGGACAACAATCCTTACAGATGGCACTAACAAGTGGGAAAAACAAGAAGTAAAACTAGACCAAACCGATGCAAAATTAAAGGCAAATGATCCAGCAAAGGACAAAGAGAAAAAGACGGTTGCAGTAATTTCTCTTTTTGAGGGTAAAAGAGACACAAAAGAGGACTTATCAGCAAAAGAAGAAGTTAAAGAAGAGGGAATTACAGAAACCCTATCACAAAAAACAAAAGAAACGGGTAGCCATAAGGAAATGTATAATTTAACTCTTCCTTTAGCCACGTTGTTCACGCATTCAGAAATTCATGGCACTCAGTCTCAAAATCGTTCAGCTTTTCTCTGTCATCAAGACCTTGTCCGTTCGATGCCTAAAGTTTCCAAAACTGTTTCCTCAGACACAAAAGTCAAGCTGAGAGAGGTGGAGGACAAGCATCTCCTACATTTAGGAACAGCAATACAAACAGTCATGCCAAAGTCTTTAATGGACATAAACACAGACCCTGAGGTTAGAAAAAGTGAATTTATCACAACACAGGCAGCAAAGCCAAAACCAGCAGAGGTAAGGTTCATCCTCCAGGATTTAAAAACAAAGGAAGAAAATTATACACAGAAATTTAATAAAAATACACCCACTGCAAAAATGGTCCGTTTTACCCCACAGCCAAGCACAGTCCTACTTTCGGGCAAACCCACAATTGTTACGCAGACGGAAAATAACACCATATTTATAGTCAGGCATAATAAAGTATCTCCTCCCCAGCCACAAGGAACCAAACCTTCACCCAGACTGAAACGTTTATCAACCACAGCACCATCCATGTCGCCAACTAAAAAAAGCAGGATTAGCAAAAATAAGAAACCGTCTAAAGAGAAAAAAAGGAGGAACGACAATAAAACACAAAAGCCACAAGAGGGGAAGAATAAAATACCTCCACCAACACTCTTTCCTTACTTCATGGATGACTACTGTCCACCTATGTGTGCTTGTTATGGAAGGTAAGCCTCTAAGAATATTGGCTGGTAAATGAGAGCATTTCAAATCTATTTATTATAAATAAAGATCTCTGATGCACCTCCAAATTATATAAAAATTGACACTTGCTGATTTCAAGTCATAATCCAATAATCCATGTATTTACTTCAAAAGACAATAATTTTAGCAGTATTTAGAGTGTGATCCATGCAGCTCACTCACCAGTGACATTCCACTATCTAGTTTTTCATCACACTGACAAATATTTTGCTCCAAAAAGAGCTTTCTAAAGATTTATGTGTCTAAACACTGCTACAGGGTTCAATATGCTCACATCTTTTCCTGATGATGATTGTTAATGCAGAACGGTTTCCTGAAATGTTATGCTAATGCTTACTTTCCGTTGCTGTTTTTAACTCCTTTAGCACACATTTTAATGCATGTCTCTCAGTTTTCTTTACCAATATTGACTAAGGTGCTTTGATCTGAGTAAAAACACTATTTTCAGTCCTAAACAAAGAGGCTTCATGAAGCTTATTAGCCAAAATATTTGCCTAATTTGGAAAGGATAACTGTACAAGTTATAATTTCCTGTGTAAAAATGAAATTTGTTTGACTGAGACCATTAACAATGTGCTTTTTTTTTGTTCCAGAGTTGTCCAGTGCTCCGATAAAGGTGTTGAACAATTTCCATATGGAATTCCATATAATGCTCGCTACATCCTCCTAATGAACAACCACATCAACAGCATCCAGCTGGACTTGCTCAATGAATACTCGTCCATGGAATTCCTTTCCTTAAGCAACAATCGGCTCACAGATGGAGCCATAGAAGGATCTTTCGAGGGAATTCCTGTCTTGAAGCGTCTCTATCTGGACAGGAATCAACTTCAAAGTGTGCCACCTGACCTCCCAGGTTCTCTCGAGGAGCTACGACTGGACAACAATCTCCTGGAGACGATGTCTGAGGCGACCTGGGCACAGTGTCCTAGTCTGCTGGTTTTAAGTCTTAGCAACAACAGCCTGGGGAATAGATCTGGATCTCTTCCTCCTGGTGCACTGTCCCCTCTGTCCAATCTACGTACCCTGAACCTGGATTATAATCAGTTAGCCTCGGTACCTTCAGAGTTACCACTGTCCATAAAGGAGTTATATCTTAGAGGAAACCACCTTGAGCAACTTAGTCGAGGAGTTTTTAATGGCACATCACAGATGTTAGTGTTGGATCTCAGTGCAAACAGGTTGAAGAGCAAAGGCATTCTTAGAGATTCCCTCCTCAATGCGACACATTTGGAAAGCCTAAACTTAGAAGGAAACAAACTAAAGCAAGTGCCGCAAAACCTTCCTAACTCTCTGAAAACTCTAAATCTGGAAGGCAATCTAATATCTTCTATAAAGAAAGCCTCCTTCTGCAACTTGAACAACCTCGAGCACTTGGGACTGGCAAGAAATGTGATTTTCAAAGTATCCACCGGTGCATTTAAGTCCTTGCCCGCTTTGCATCAGTTAGACCTGTGTCACAACAAGTTGCACCAGGTGCCCAGGCAACTGCCTGAAGGCCTGCACTCAGTAGCACTCACACACAACAAGATCGAGTCGGTGCCAAGCAATGCATTCTGCTGGGGCAGTCAAAGTCTTAGTCTCAGCAGACTTGTGCAAGTACGTCTGGAACACAACTTAATTGATATGGGGAAACTAGATGTACGCGCTTTTAGATGTTTACGTGGAATGCAGGTCGTGCACTTCTACTGAATTTACAAACCATCGAAGATTTAAATAGATCTGCTGCTCAAGGACACAGCCCTTTTTTATATCAACTCCTCCACTTTTGAACAAAGACTTAAGCACTCAGAGACCAACTGTGGAAACAAATGACCACATTTTATTATGTGTAAAGTTCAACTCGTTGTGTGTGACCAGCCCATGTCTTCCTCTCTGACTGTTTTTGTGGCAGATAGTTTTCCTTTGCAGTGGTTTGCGTGATACACCGACGTCACTTAGAATGAACTGAAAACCAGAATCCATGAGGATCCACTAACTCAGTTTTACTTAAGGTTTGAGACCAGATGTCATTGCAAACCTGTGCAATTATGCTTTTTTTTTATTGTTAAATACAGTATTTATACTATATTTCTATTCTGACTGGAGAATTTTTGAAGAATTGTTTTTATGCCGATGCTTTTTGACTGTACAAAAACTTGTACTTAAAGGGGTTACTTCACAGTTTGGTCAAGATGTTACTGAAACCTTCAAATTTGATTGGTAAAAACTTCAAAAACAATGTAACTTTTGGTTTTATATATGAAATAAAATCACAATAATGTACACTGAAGTTTCCTTTTCTGTTGTCACAAAAATGAAAATGTTTAAGGGGTAAGGATACAGTTCGAAAGCACAGTAAGAGTCTAAGTTGAATCTAACAAATGTCGTCTGATTGAGACGGACAGATTTACCCGACCGTGGCTCTGAGGCAAAGCGGCGGCAGGATGCGGCAAAGGGAATGTTTAATCCCGACACATTTCTGCCAGTATCTACAAAATTCTTTGCAGCAAGTTATGCTATTAATGTTTGGGGTTTTCTTAAAGCTTCTTGTTTTTGGTCATCCATTTAATAGTAACATGAATTAAATAAAATACCACATAAGCAGTCAGCAGCTGCAAGAGCAGAGATTTAAGAGTTAGTTTTTGCTCATTGATAAACAAACAGTACTTCCAGTATTCCACCGGAAAGAATTTCAACTAGTTTTTCCACCAACAAATCAGTCGTAGCAGACATTTGTCTTGCCTTGTTTGTCCAGTGGGAGTTTCTCTGGAAATTCCCACAATGATACAAAAACTCAATCTTGTGAACTCTGTGAAATATCAAAAGGTGGCTGTGGTGACTGATAAATTAAAGGCTACATAATCATAAATAAACATTATTCAATAAAGTGACAAACATTTTTAGGAAGTAAATTAAACTAAAAACAAAATAGAAGGATTTCTGAATGGTGTTTACATACAGAAACACCAATTTTGATGCATTTGTGTTTCCAGTGGAGACTGTCCAAAATGTAAAGATGAGATTTGAAACAAAGCCACAAGATGGCAGTAATGTACAGGAGTTAGTTCTGATAAGGACAGCCTTTATTTGGACACAGATAAACTAAATCTTCAGATTATGAAATGGTTTAATTTTTCGCTGGTAAAAACCACCAAGCGATTTCCAGAAGCTGAAAGATATGAAGAAGAGAAAAAGAAACAACCATAAAGTTTGTGAACTGTGGAAGCTAGTTGGTTTCAAATAGTTACTTTAAAGTAATATGCAAACTTATACCCAATATCTTTTTAGTCAGTTTGGAAAGCTCACAAATTGTTAACCTCCAATTTGTGTCTTTAAAAAAAACAATTTGGATGTAAAACATCTAAATGATAAGTTAATACCTTTCATACAGATAAACAGCAACACATTTTGGAGCAAGAGTATGAGCCCACGTGGAGGTGCTCAGCACTTTTCTTTTTTTTTTTTCCCCTGCCTCTAATAAGTTCACTCATCGACGTGGCACTGCACCCACAGGGTCTGTGGAGGAGGAGGGGGCAAGAAGGAGGGCCGAGGAGAGACGGAGGGAGGGCTTGAAGAATGGATCCAGGCTCCACCAGTTCACGCCGCAAGTGTCCAGAAGGGAAGAGCTTCAGTTAGGGCAGAGAGCTCACCAGCACCTCCCTACGGTCCAGCAGGACCCCAACCTGCATCACGACACCTCTTCTACCTGCAGATACCTTCTGTTTTACTCGTTTCCACCCTCTTCTCTGCTCGTCTCCTCAAGCAAACTTCATTTCGATGACTTATCGTGAGATCAGACCACTATGAGTACGTCTGCAGACTTTTAGGAATACAGTACCTGCACAGCTGTTTTTATAGTCGCCTCGGGTGCGTGTGTGAACAAATGGCTCCCATGACAAAGTCTGATTCCACGTGCTGCTTTAAGCTGTTCGGCAGATGGTTGCATTTATCTGCTGCTGCTGTATCCTGAGAAGGGTGCCCTCTGATATTTATGCACATTTAAACTGCAAATATATGAATTGCATGAAAAAAAGCCAAAAACAAAAAAAACGGCTGTCGGAGCGATTGATGCAACTTGATCCAAAACCACTGCCCCATTAATCAATCACTAACTCTCAACTTAGAGACATATCACAGCTGACTGATGCAACGTCAGATATATTTCCTACATTTAGTATCTGTGGTACAGGGTTCCTTCTCTTTGCCTTCAAAATACAAATTCTTGCAGCTGAATACACAAAATCTGAGATGTTTTTGATCTGCTTTCCCTGAACTTCTTCATGAATTAGACCACAAAAAAATAGGAATTTAAAAAAGAAAAGAAAGGAAAAGAGGAGCGGGAACAGGATATTAAACCACACCCTACTTGTGATCCACACCAGACAAACATTTCAGAGGATCTGAGCTTCGGTATAGGGTTCAGCTGTTGCTTGCTTTCTTTTATTAAAAGCTTCCATCCTGAAGTGCTTCAAAGGCTCAAAAATATAAAATTTATTCCATTGTCTATGGAGTCATGTGAGTTGACCGTCCGTGACTTAAAAATGCTTTCCATAAAACTCACATGTTAAGAATTTTCTAAGCTACACAAAGAGTTCAGATGTTTCAGTTGTCTGGAGAAATGGATATGTGTTGTAGTGCAAGTGTGAAAAAGCCAAACATGTCTATGTGGCTCTTTTTCTCTCATACACACACACACACACACACACACACCCACTCTCTCACTTTCTCCTGCTAAAAGGAAGTATGAACACCTCCAACTGACTGCATTTATCCTCCTGAATCCAACATACACTCCAATATCTCATCTACTGTGACCTTTTATCAAGTCTAAGCTTAGCATTGACATAATGTCTGAAACGCTGCAGTCAATGCTGTGACCCTGTGGCAAAATGTCACCTTACGTTGATTATAAGGTACGGTCAGAAAGGGTTTGAAACTGCTTCCCAAAGCTAAAGTGCTATACCAGGAGTGACAGAGAGGTGGCGCTTGTGTTAGCCAAGCTCAGAAAATGAGACGGCGAAGGGCTGGAGGACAACAGGGAGGGGAAAGTGTTCGGGAGGAGGGGATTGAGAGAGAAACCATGGGAGCCAGAGGGACCTCAGACACACAAACCTATCAGCCTATCAGCACACCACACAGTCAGACATAAGAGCGCATAGTTTCCAAACGTTTGCATCAGGTCGCACACTAAAGAATAACTACATGTACTGCTGTGTATCTCTACGTTTTAGTTCTGTATGCACAGAGTAAGCAAAGGGCAGCTTGGTGCAATCATGATGAGAGGGTCTGAAGGATCATCTTTTTGATTAAGAGCACAAATTTTGCTTAGATGTATAAACCCGTAGAGATCAAATCCAAACAACTTGTGGCTTTTATTGCAGCTAAAGGTTCATACACAGGGTGATCGCTTAAGGGGGACAATTCAAATGAATGCAACACATTTCTGATTTGCATCTGAAAACCCTTTTCCATCCACTTCACATTCATTCCTCACATAAAACCCCAGTGGGACACCTCGACATTTGAGGTGTCCTATGACAAAATGTGAAAAAGTTACAAAGCGATTGATACGACAAGGCTTTCCGTTTTCTTAATGGAAAATACCTGCAAGTGTTTTCTTACATTTTACGCACGAGGAGGGATTAAAAGCAGAAGTAACAGAGAGCTCTTCAAACTTGACCTTCTTCGAATGCAGACCCTGGAGGGTTCATTTAAAAACATTCTCAAATGAAAAACCTGTCGGAGGACAGCGACGTACACAACGCTGTCAGGGACATCGCTCGGACTTGTCCAGTCGTTTTCCTCACCGGCCAGAAACGACGGCAGGCGTCTCAATTTACATAAAATATAGCTGCCAGCTCCGAGGTTCCTAAAATTAAAACTGATGGCTGTTTACCATTAGGTCTATGCTTGTTTATATGTCTGCATTTCCTGCTGCAAGCCATTTGTTTGAAGCAGTTTGGATTCATAAATAGTAATTACAGCATAGGGTAAGAGGCAGCCAAAGGTCATAGTTACATGACGACGCTGAAAAACTTTGTTGATCTTCTCTTCTTCCTACACTTGCCAGTGCTAAATACACATTGTATATAGGATGTGTCTTTTTAATACACCGTTTAAATACTCACTTAAGCTGACCTTGAAGTTCAGCAGTGTTGGTTTTTTTATCTGCTTTTTGATTTACCCCTTTAAAGTGACGCATATAGATAATTCATGCTACTTTGTCTGGGTTTATGCAAGTGGAAACCATATCGACAGCTCAGAGAAGTTGCAAAGTGATTTCAGATATTCCATATCAAAAACAGTCTATTTGATGCATCTATTCAAAAGCTGTAGATAAACAGAAGCTCTCAGAACCAGAACCTTCTGGAGGGTCTGTACAATGCGTGGTTGGACTCTATTTTGTTTTGTTTTCTTCAGTCATAGCTCAGATCCACCGTAGCTAAAAAGAAATGTAGTTATGGCAAATCTGAGTTATCCTTCTTCCATTGTCAAAGCATCTCAATTAAAATGTCACAACGATAAAAGCAATTTGGATGTGAAGTTAAATTGAAAAGAAAACGTTTAGCAACACCAACCCAAATAATAAATGACACTTATTTTCAGTGGTAGTGTAGTATGCTGTCCAAAAGTGTCCGATAATGTCACATAAACATAGTTTTAAATCCCTCCAAGATTTATTTTTATACCTGTTTTCCTCTTGAAACAGTGACACACAGTTAACTCAGCCCAGTGATTACTTGTGTTAAGCATGACACCTGTTTTCATAGATTAGCTGTAATTTGTAAGCTCAAATTAACTCGCTGTAAGTGTTTTGTCATAACCTTTTCCTGTATTTTGGGGTTTTTCATTGCCTGTAAAACTGTAAAGATGGTCTTGACATGGTGCAGACATTACAGATGCACTCACTTGCATCTAATGATTTAAGCAATGCAGGGTTCTAATTACACAGACTGTGTAGTCTATTTAAAACTTACTGTGCATAATGCTAGTGTGTCTCTGCTCAACACAAATGCTTTCAGAAAGCAAAAGAGTTCGCCGGTTCCTCAGACCATTTTGTCTGGGTCAAAGGTTAAGCTTTCCTATCATCTTTCAGAAACATTCCAGGAGTCACTCTGGGAGGCTGAAGAATCCCCTAAAGCTTTCAAGTTTCCTCCAAAAGAGGATGAAAACAAGTCGAAACTAGATAGGCTCTCCCCGACACTCAACATGGTGCTCGGGATCTTTTTAGAGAGTTAGTTTAGTAAATCCATTTTGTTGTAATCATCGAACCGTTTCACAGTCTCTGCATGTCCAAGTGACTGAATAAAGCCTGGTATTAAATCCTTCTGCAGGTCATTTGTAAATACAGAGATCTTGACTCGCTTTATACGTATTAAACCATCTGTCTCTCTAGCAGTACGATCTATAAACAAGGTCAAACTTTAGGAAGGACGTCTCACAGAATGTGAGGTACCCTCACCTTTTGTGTTTTGGTTCCAACCATTAATCACCGTCTAGACAGGGAAACAGAAGGCAAATCAGGTCACTAATAAGTAAACATTGTTTAAAGAAACTAAAAATAGCAGGCTGGGAAGACAGGTGGGTGGCAGCAGCCTGTTTTCTGAATGTTAATAAGCAAGAAGAAAATAAGACGGACAAAGCTGAGTCATTAAAGGGGATGAAGGGAATTACCTTCTTAGAACTCTGCAAATCCACTTAGAAGAATTTTTAAGCAGAGTCACCTCATCGGCTTCATGCCGCTGCTGCCTTAATTCATCAAACCTTTTACTGTCCTCCCTTGAGTAAAAACTTTGTGGAATTTTTATTTTTTTTTTCTGCAGTTGCAGCTGATTGTCCTCTGGTGTGCATCTTTACCAGCTTCCCACATCCATTCATCCCTTCATTCATTCATCGTCTATATCCAGTTGCAGCAAGACCGGATTCTAACTCAGGACCTTCTTCTGCAACCAGTTGTTCCTTCATGCAGCCCAGATTTTATTATTAATGCTAAATATTGTTTCTTTTTTGCAAGTCGGATTAGAGATTAAGAATGTCTTTGAAACTGTCATTAAGTTTTAATCCAAAATATTCCAATTCAGTCAAGGTTGTACGTTTAGCATCTAACAAGTTCTGCATCCATTTTTCCCTTCAACGAAAACCAGTCTGCCTTCCTCTGCTGAAGCGATAGTCAACCCACAACATCATGCTGCCACCACCATGCTTTTTGGCAGGGATGGTGTGTTCAAGGCGATATTCTTCCACCGTTTTGCATATGTGTGCTGTGTCCCAGACATGACTTGTGGCAAACTGCAAACAAGACAATGTGACGTCCTTCTTACAACAACAGGTCACTTCTTGATGGTATTTAAAGTTTGGAAAGTAATAAAATAGTTACATACCATTATTAGTATTATTTTAAAATCAGTTTAGAAATTTTTTTTTTTTTTTTTGCCCATTGATTGATATTGTATGCTCATATAGTCCCAATAATATGTAAATCAAAGTCTTTCATTTTAATGCAGCAAACTGTGAAAAAGTCCCCATTCACATTTTTGCAAGGTAATGCTGCTCTTTAAATTGCATTTGCAAGTCTCTGTTCACAACAACACTGTACATTAATGCTTTGACTTGGTGTCCTCCATTTCCCTCATGAAAGGCAAAGTCTGAGCCAAATTTCATGGCAAACCTTCCAACACTGGCTTTGACATTTGATGAAAAGCCAAAGGTCATAATTTTCTAATTCTCCTTTTATGCCGAGGAGAGCATGAACAGATGTGTAAAATTTCATTGCAGCCTGTCCTGTAATTCAGTATTTTTATGTAGATATGACCCTAAAAATGACAGAGTTTAAAGTCAGTTCAAAAGCAGAAGGCTTACGGTCCTTGTGGTGGTGATGGAATGTTAACAGAGACTATATTTTATTTTGATTTACGATAAGAAACACTCAAAGTCAGAAATCTGTCCCGGTGTGTGATGGCCCAGTTGCTTAAAAGGTCGACTTCCTATCGACCAGCTGACGCTGTGAACCTGAAAGACTTGCAAATGTGCAGTGAAGCAGAAAGGACGGTGTCTTAATTCACAGCAATAGCTCCAACTCGGCCTATTAAAATGTCCTGGATAGTTCCACACTTACGACATTTTATGTGAATCAAATGGAAGTGTTGAAATGAGATCTTCAAGTAGACCACAGATCTTTGAACCGCGCAGTGTGACTCATGTTTCCCTCGCCTCGTGGCACGGCAGTAAATTCAGATTTAATGAGATGATCTTAATAATCAATGTTAATATCTAGCTCGCCTTCGCTATTTTCATAATTGGTTCTCGGGGAAAATTTCATCCAAAGAAAAAAAATCAATCATAACATGATGTTTTCAAACCCGCTAGAATATCAACAATCACCTGGCTCTAAAAATCCCCCTGACTCAAGTTTGTGGTGATGTTTGAAGAAAATAATTTGTGGAGCAGCCATGTGTTTATGCCAAGTGTTGTGAAACGGAGTGGTTGCCTAACATCTTCTGTTGTACTCGTCTCTACCACCAAATGTTTTTCAGATCCGATATGACATTGCATGTTTTGGGTGAGAAAACGTCAGCCGAGTTTAACAACGGTCCCTTTTTTTTCCCTGGTATCATAAATTGAACTGGGATTGTGGGGGACTGGCTTGAGGGAAAAGCATGGAACCTGGATTTTTAGCATTTCACAATAACAAAACATTAAATCTGTGTTCAAATCCTGACATGGATCACTTTCATTTCTTGTAAATGATACACTTTCATGTTGAGAGGCGATAAAGTTGGGGGTTTTTCTTATAATGCTTGAAAAACATTTAAAAGTAGTTAGTATTGTATCTGAGGTTGATACAGTGCTGTGAAAATGTGTTTACAGATTTCTTTCATTTTTCTGTCTTCTATGAGGCAACATTTGCATTGATCAGCATTTATTTTATTATTTATACACCTTGAAGACTTAGATATAAAACCATCTTCATTCTACCAAAAACATTTCTATTTGATATGAAACAGTTCAAGGATAATTATAAGTATAAAGAAAAATTATTTCTCTGATTTATTTGAAAAAATGAAGGTCTGTACCTCCTAATCATTGCAAAAAAATATTACTGACAATTTTAGCAGTCAAACTCTACTTACAACTGCTGATCAGCTAAACTATGTCATGAACTTCTTAACAGTCACATCTGCTATATAAAAGCTGGTTATTTATCCAGAAGGTGAATATCTTTAAGATTGGAGTTGTTTGAAGAATAGCACCCTGTTCTGACCTTTTTGAAACGTTTCTTTCGGTCCCTAAAGTGAACATACCATCCAAAGGATCCAGATCTAATCGTTTCCATTTCATTTCTGATCTCCAATGTCGAAAACCCGACCAAAGTTTAGGAACACCACAGTCTCGAATTATCTGGGTAAACAATACTTCTAAAAGGGTAATATTGACTTGTTGACATCAGAATGAAGATGCATAATCATTAGTTCGTGGGTCTTTAACTTCCCAGGCCTGTTTTCTGCTGTTTGAGGTTAAAAAGCTCTTGTGAAATTGCAGATTTCCTCAAATTTCTCTTTATCAAAACAGGATGTTCTCTGACTCAGCCTCACTGCCATCCATAACCTCAACGTCTGTGGTCAAGAGTTCCCATAACTCAGAAAGTGAGTGAGGATAGCTGCCACGACTGTAGAATCTATAACATGGAAGGAAAACGTTACTAGTTCCACTCGCAAAACAAGCTCAGACTGGACATTAAGTGGGTGCTGCCAGCAGTGCTAATATAATTTCAGGCTGGAAAACTGCTTGTGAGCGCACCTCTGCTCCAGTCTGGTCATTTTTCCAGACTGGAGCAAAGTCCAGTCTGCCACTGGAGCAGAGTCCAGTCTGGAAAAATGTGTTGCTCTGCAGATTATGTCTGCGAAGCAACACAATCCCGGACAAGAAAATGTGAGGTATGTGGAAAGAATTGGGCCAGACCTTTAAAGTAAACTCAGATTGATCCAAGCAAAACTGAGGAACCATTTAGCCTGCTGAACAATTCAGAAATCGACCGGTAAGTTCCTGGTATAAAATCTGACCACTGGCTTCTAATCCTCCTGATTCTCTGCCATACCAGGGTGTTGAAGAATATCTGATTTCAGCTTATTTAAAGACACACATGGTGCTTTTTCCAGTTTTGGAAAGCTTACAGAGCCTCTGGAAAGCTTCATGAGAACACTTTTGAAAAGTTTGTCTGCTTCTTATCCCTTCCATGCCTTTAGCCACAAAAAAACCCACGGAGTCCGAGAGAGAGAAAATGTGGCCAACACCTAATTGTTGGTGTGCCAGGCCCCTTTTTTCCTCTTTTCTGCAAAATTCTTCGAGAAGCAAATTTTTTGCAATTGTGAATATTTTTGACCTCTTCCACATTAAAGATCGTTCATGTTAGGTTAGTAAGGTTATTTTTTCCGCAATAAATCACTTTTAAAAGCGCACAGGTTTCCTTTCACAAACTTTGATCGAATATGTTTTACCGGATTAAAAACACTGGACAGAGAGTTAAAATCTTCTCCAACCCATACAGAGGAAGTGTTTTGTCAAACTTTAAACTCATCTGGTTGTCACTGTGAGGAATATATTGCTGACTGCGTTTATTAAAAGCCCTTATACGTGTCGCTCCTGCCAAAACAGGGTGTGCACTCTGTTACGACTTATGAGAAAATACATTGCCCAGATGGTCCACATCTACGTTTTCCTCCGAACCAACTTGTCTTCTCTTTTCTCTCTCAAACTGCATTTCCCCCCCCACTCCCAATATTTTTTCAACAAATTAAACCTGTTCTGATGTGTTGGGTTTAACAGTCCGAGAAGTTTGGGAAGATTTTTCTACAAGATGTGCCGAAAACGTAGCTGGAATGTCTTGCAGGAAACTTGGTCTTGTCACCACTAAAAATCAGCCAGGTTACATGAGGTCAGTTTAATTTTGCTACATAAAAAGTAAATCAGAGCAAACAGAAACCGGAGTCGTCCTGGCGCATTGCCACGTATTGGTTCGGTGACACGATCAGGCATTTTTAAGTGATCAGCGTTAAGTTTTCTGACTGAATTCCACTTAAAATACAGAAGGTCTACTGTTTGACTTAGCCAGTGAGCCATACAGCTGCATTTCAAATTGCCAATTCAAAAGAAATGACATCTTTGTTTTTATGTGCATGGGCTGAAAAATTGCTTTCTTCTATTCATCCAATAAATCTGGGTTTTCCCTAACTGGAGGTTTTCAACCCTATTTTCAAATTCCAGTTCTTAAGGACCGTTGTCCTGCAACTAAAAGATGTGTCCCAGGTCTAACCCACATGATTAAAATCATTAAATTGCTTCTTCAGAGTGCTGTCAAGTTCTATAAAGTCATACCCATGTGCATACCTTTGAACCTAGAAACTTTGGGTTGTGTAGCCAAAAGCAGCAGAAACACAAGTAAATCACTTTCACTTTAAGAACCATCAGGACAAATTCTTTTGTATCTTGTCTTGTTAATAAAGTCTCAACTGCATCTGATTTAATCTCAGTATAAATCCAGCACTTCTGCGCAGGCGTCAGACTTTTGTTAGAGGACATCAGTGAACAAACGGCTTCATGCAGACCGAGGAACGCAGCAGGCAGCTCGGAGAAAAACATTGAAAACATTTCACAGAGAACCATTTGCTCTGCGGCAAGCGAGGGAAACCTACCAAGACATGACCATGCATCTGAGCTGACAAGGACGGACGACAAAAAAATACAAATAAAAAATAGAAACCAAAAACATTTTCTACTCTGTTGTGTTAAAGACGATCTTGCTACGCTGCAGTTTGTCTTGGTTGACGGTTTACTTTTAGTCCGCTCACTGACCATGCACAGATGGAGGCACGTTAGCGAACACGATGCTGTTTTTGTGCTTTCCCACAAATACTTTGGATATTTGACATTTAAAGAAACAGATTACAGCCCCCCATAATCAGCATCTGCAGCGACTGGACAGGAAGTAGCTCAGTTGGATTGCAACATCAGAAATTGCCTAATGTCTCCCAATGGGTGTGTGTGTGTGTGTGAGTGTGTGTGTCTAAGAATCTGTTTATCTCGTTTTTTAGCAGCTGTGTTTTCTCCAGTTGGACGCAGACTCTTCTCTTTTTTTTTTTTTACTGTAATATTACGCTCTTTGTCGCCACTAAAAACTCTTCTTCGTATGTATGCCTTTTTTTTTTTTTTATCCAATAAATTTTTCAAAAATAGCTGATGCAGACATTTGCAGCTCCGATGAAGTCAGAAACGAACCAGTGCTCTTCACTGCCTTACTAACCTGACGGCACAATGACAGGCTTGTCCTGGTAACATGTTTCCCAGACAGACACTTTGTGCATTAAATCTGCTGAATAACAGGCAAAGAGACCCGAACCGCCTGGTGAAGACATTACCCAGTTTATGGTGTCTTATTCACCACAGGATTGAAAACTGTGAAACTCTGAATTCACTGTGAATAAACACTGCAATATAATGGCTCAATTACACAGGGGAAAATGTTCCGATTTTAGTCGAATGCAAAAGAAAAAAATAATAAATGGCACTGTGGCCATATTTATTTGAACCAATTGTTAAAGATTTGTAAAAAAAAAAGAAAAAAAAAAAAAAAAAGCTTGACAATAAATTCATATCTTATAGCAGTGATATAATCTCAAACAAAAAAAAAAACACACAACCTATAAGGCGGTCAAGAGGAGAAGCCTTTTCTTTCTGAATCTCTTAACAACACTGACTTTGTTTGAGTTTCAAAAGCTCCAGATAGGTTTGGCGTGCAATCAAGAATAATATGTGGAAAAGTAGAGTGGAGGATCTGTAATGCTGTGGGTTTATTTGTCTTCCAGATGCATTGGGTTTCCTGCTAGAGCTCATAGTCCAACGCTACAAAATATATTGCCAAATTGACAGAATTTGTTCAAAAGACAACATTTCTTTCATGCATGTCTTGGTCACGAACCTAAATTAAGTAGAAAACTTGTGTGGTGAGCAAAAGAATAAAGTATGTAATGATGGATCCAGAAATCTGGATGATTTAAACCAGAAAAGTCCAACTTTAATCATCAGAGGATCATTGTCCAGCATGACTCAGAAGATCGGCATAAATGTGGTCAGTACTAAAGGTAAAATTTGCTCCAGTTCACCCCAGGAAGTTACTTTAACAGGTATAAATAGCCAACTTCTGCACCTCAGACTATCACTCTCGTAAAGAGACACACCTGTAAAGATGAACATAAATCACTGCATCTGTAGAGACGGATTAATCCCAGATTTCCCTTCTTTTGAAATAACTTCACGGCAGTCCAGGCTTTCTGCTGCGAAAGCCTCGCAGGCATTTAGTGCATCATTATTCCACGCGGTCGCATTAAATATTAGCTCAAACACAGCATGACACGTGAAGTGTGAAAAGAGATTCAGCAGTTCTTAAAAACTGACAGGCCAATTTAAATGAACGAAGCAGAAAAAAATCTGGATGCTCCTCTGAAACTGAATGATCTGCTGGCAAAAAGAGGATTCCAGGTGTTTGTTTTATAAAATAGAGCCAATGTGGGAAAAAATGGGGATAAACGTAAAGCATTCAGCTTTGATTTATTTTAATTGTATTTACCTCAAACCGATTGTTCATTTTTATGCATACATTTGTGCTGTGAAGTCTGTTTGCTTCCTACCTGAGTGTCAGGTTGCATCTTGTTCTCGTGGTTATTCAATAATTGGAATATGCTGAGTAAACCTGCTTCAAATCTTTTGTCAAAAGAGATTATGTCAGCCAATGCCCCACTGGCACCTCAGGAAATGATCTGTACTAAAGACCCAAAGTTAATTTGAGATGTCTTTGCTTTTTTTTCCAGTTGCTTCTATCTATCCATCCAATACAACCAAGGACATGCTTAGGCATATGCTGAATTATAAAGATTATTCCACATCAAATGTAAGCAGTACGCTGTCTTCTTCTCATTTTGAAGATTTATTGACCCGTCGTCCTTAACCAAAGTTTTTAAGTAACTCAAGTTCAAAAATGTACCAAATAAATTCTCTAAAAGAACTAAACAAAATCCAACTCAATAAATGTGCTAGGCAAGGCAAGTTTACTTGAATTGAACATTTTAGCAATTCAAAGTACTTTATATGATACAAAAACTTTAAATCCATCTGTAAGATGATACAGCTTTGAAAGATTTATTATTATTTTCTAGACAGGTGTGCTACTTGTGAAGAAAGTTGTAATCTGTAGTCACAAGGAAAATAAATGCTTAACAAATGTCTGTCTACATATTTTGTTTTTTTTAATCCAAGTATCTGAAGCTTATAAAACAATGTGACTACAGAATTTTCTGCATTGTTTCCATGTCAACACTGCACCTTCAGGCTAGATTAGACTTTTTGAAAAGTAATTTGGAAATAGAATGGGCAAAAAAGTAGTTTTTCCATTTTTCCAAGACATGGAAAAACTGCAAGGTACACTCTGCATACAGAGTTTAGGGGATTAAGAGCAATTGTCAATGATCACTTTTATTTTGTTTCCATGACATTTGATCTGGGAGAAAAATAAATAAATGCAGATCGTAGGCCCTTTCAAAAAGAAAAAGGCTTGGCAGCTGACATGTCGGTTTAAACGCAGGCCGCTCTGGAAGGGTTACATTTACTCTGCTGGCAAACGAGAGAACCACTTGGATGCTCATCAAGATCCAGTAAATCAGAAACAGATTGGAATGGAAAGAAAAATGCCCTCCAATCAGATCAAGGTCCATTTCAAAACATTAATAAAATCTCATAAAAAGATTGGTAGTTGGTGATTTAAAGTTTGGCTTGCACAAGGTCGAGTTTTTGGACTTTACAAATGTGGAGAAGGAAAAAAAACAAAAAGTCATGTTACTGAACACGGTTTTCAAACATCAGATATTTGTGCTCATGAGCAAAATCGCTCCTCCAACATGTTTCATACAATCATCTTTTTTAACCGTGCATGCCTCATATTCTATTCTGTGGTGAGAAAAGTTATAAAATCACTTTCTTCCCGGCCTGCCTAAAGCAACAGAATGGGGGTTTATATTGCTAATTTGTGGTGTCATTCAATAAAAACATCTAACAGATCTGTGGGTTTTATTTCCATAAACTCAAAATCTGTTGAAATCCTGCCACAGTTTAAGTCACTTCTTAAATAAATTTGAGATTTTCATCCAGTGCATTTATCAAAACAAAGATGCAAGTAGGTGTCGGTAAGGTAAATTATTTCAAAAGGCAATTTTTATTTATTTTTTTAATGAGGCACATACCAACATAAACAGATTTTTAAGCACAGAAATGCCACAAAATGTCCAACCCAATGATTGGAAAGACTGCTGACTTGACAGTTTCCCAGTTTAAAACTCTTTACAAGAACGGTGAGCCGCCCGAAAACAAAATACTAAAGAAGCTGACTTTTAGTGGAAGGAAAACTTTTGGCAGACAAACGGTCTAAAAGAACAGGGATGATGTCAGTAGGAACAATGCAGCGAGCTAAAGAGGAAAAACGACCAGAACGGTTTTTTGTGTGGTCCATTGTTCTCCTCTCTTAATTGGAGGCCAAAAGTGACTTAATCCAATAAATGTCTAGTTAGATTTTGAAATGGGTCAAGACGTGTTAAACTTTAGGACCAGTATTCCGCATCATTTACGCCCACCTCTCCATCAGCGCACCTGGATTGCATAATTCACACATTAGCAGGACTCATGAGAAGTTTTGAGACATCTCAGGCTTTTGAGTAAAAGCGGTGCAGCTGTATTCTGCGTGATTTAAGTGCATTCCCTGCCCCCGTTAGTCACACCTGCACACAACACAAATTAATTCCACAGCCTGTGTCCAAGTTCTGCAGGAGTTTCCTAATCACATGTTTATTTACATCAGGTGTGCTCAGTCACTCTATTAGAAAAAAAATCAACACAAACCTGCAGGCTGATCGAATGTGAAATAATCCACTGAATGGTTGTGAATAATCCGTTTGTGGATATTGTTTGTGTTCCACACCAACGCGCTCCATTTCACGTTGTGGAATGGGTCTAGTCCATAAACCCGATCCCACATCTTTGTTTTAAAACCATCCAAATCGTAATAAATCGGCTTTAATACCAGAATATTCCCACAGCTCTTGGCGAGGAGTTTGAAATGTGACTTTTTGATTTACTTTTATTAGGCTCTGAGCAAATAACAACTGAAAACTGCACATTTTCCTCCTAAATCGCACACTTACTTTGCAAATGGTCTCTTCATAATGACTCCTTTGTTTCTCTTTGCCATCACAAGTAACCAGTGTTTTTATGGTGAGCTTCCACACTGTGATTGTCAACTTTGGCACAACCTTCTCTTTTATTACAGGATGCGATTTAAAGTTGGCCGGGAAGGAAAGCGTGGCGTCTTTCATTTCCCTTTCTGCTCGGCAGGAGACAGTTGCCATGGACTCATGAATGCCTGCAGTTCCCCACACCAGCCTTTGTGCGGATGGACATTATTGTCCACCCATAGGAGATTGTTTCTTGGCACATTTCGTCCACTATGTACTTGGACTAATCTGAGGTAATTTCATTCATTAGGCCTTCAGCGGCACAGCAACTGTCAGAGTGGCCTCACCTCGAACAAAAACAAAAATCTAGAAAATATAAAAATTGGTGTGTGGCCCAGTGTGACTTAAAGAAACGGATGTAAGCAGTGCTTCAGAACAGAAATTATCATATGAATAAGAATCACCACACTGACTCACTCTGATTGGTCCAAACAAGGTCATTTCCCACAGTGCTGCAGGCTCTGGGGCCATTGTCAGCCTGTCGGAGGCATGCCTGGTGCCTCCTCTCCACGTTTCTCTGTGCGTGCTCTGTTCTGCGTGCCACAGCTGAGCCGCTCCATTCAGAGATGGGAATGACAGATCCGCTCCGACTCTCTGCTGGTGAATCACTTACAGACTTGTGTCCTTGGTTCTGCACTCACCACCTTCCTGGTTCTGCCTTGGTCGTAGCAGAAACGGATAAACTCTCGACTTGCAAAGCAGGTGTGTTCGCGACATGCCAACACGCACGACCAGGAAACGCATGCAGGAGGAACAAATTAAGGCTGCAGAGATATTACTTGTAAATCTAACCACATCAAGGCATCCTGTGCGCTGACTCTCAAAATGAAACATGATTTCAGTTCATTACGGTGAAGCGGAGTTAGCTGACCACAAATGACATGCAATGTCTATCCTGGTATGTGAGAACATGATGGAGATTTGTTCTTCCTAGTTCTAGAGTTTCTCCTGGATGCACATCAAATCAGGTGGTTTAAATAAACAAGTTCATTGCAAACTACTGACAAAAATTGATTGATGCTGCATTCGACATCCTGCCTCTCCCGCTGGAGGTGTATTTTTTTTCTGTAGTTTTTTTTTTTTGCAAATCCACTGCAATTTCTAGCAAAGCGAAACAAAATTGAAGTCATTGATTTGATATAGATCGCTCCACGTTTATATTTTGTGAAACCCTTCACTGTTGCTCCTAGATACACACAATCTGAAATCCTTAAATTCATTTCAATCTGAGCAGAAGTGGCTGTCTACAGTGTGAAATAGTAATACCTGAAAAGTTAAGTTCTCAAATAATCCCGTCTGTAGTGTGGAAGTGATGATCTAAAACATCCTTAAAAGGCCAACAAGGAGAAAAAATCTCCAAGTTTTATCTTTAAAAAGAAGTCCGCAATGTGTCACAGTCAAACCACTTTTATACAGTAATGATAATCTCCTTTTCGTCATTCTTCATAAACGGAAGAATGCAGACAGTTTTTTATTGTTTCATAATCACATTGCTGAAAGATCTGCCAGGTAATGATCTCAGTGTTTGGGTTGGACAGCGAGTTTATCGGATTCTCCAAATCAGGCCATAATCCCTCTTGGCTTTTGAGGAGCAACAGAGACAAGGATGAGGGACGGAGGACCTGAAGTCTTCTGCTTAAATATGGTTGTGGTTGAAGATTATGAACCAAAGTTTGAGTAACGTGCAGTACAGCCTGTCAATGAGAGGTTTCATGATGTGCTTTGTAAATTCATTGAATTTACTACATTAGTCAATTTTCCGTTGTCAAACATCCTACCTCATCATGTCCGGCTTTCATTGTTTCTATTTAAGCGACAACAGAGTTGGCAGCTGAAATGTCGGATGAATGCATAAGATAAACTTGACCTTAAAAACATCAGAACTCGGATGATTTAAGTGCTTGGCCAAGCTAATAGCTTCCAGACAGAATGATGAATGAAGTTTGGTTCACTGGAGGTAAAAAAACAACTCAATCCCACTACTTACTTTGATTGGATAACACTTATAGGGTCCACATTTTATATTTACCCATTAAGTTTCCCATCAATAACAGTCAAGTCATTTACCTGTTCAGTAATGTTCAGTAGCAGCTCAGTTAATACTCTTCTGCTTGGGTTCAACCAGCAGTTTGATTTTTTTGATTGATCTCCTTTGACACCTGACAGAAAACTCACCAACATCTGGCGTTTTGCTTTCAGTGGGAATTCACTCCCACGTCCATGCAGCGTCGATGCTGGGTATTAACCTCAGCTTGCTAAACGCGATACAGCCACTCCATGTGTACTGTTTAGGTAATCCTAAACTTTATTTTCCAGAAAGCTATGCTCAGCATCACTATGATGAAATTTAAGGAGTCTTAAGCTTAAATAAAACCGGTGCAGTTTGTTGGTGGAAAAGTAGGAATTTTAATCATGTTTATTTATAAGAAAGAGGAATCTGGAGGCATTTTTGGCTTTCATTCCTCTGGCAGTGAAACTGCCTTCATTCACAGTGTTTATGTGGTACTTATTTAAAAAATGTGAGAAATGTAAAGGGCTTTCAAAATAATTCTTATCTCACAAAATAAACAGTAAAAGAGTCTGACTTTATTCTGTACTTCCAAATATATGCTCTCTGCTATTCTAGGAGTTGTTGTGAGTAAGTGTGATATTTTAAATACACAACACAGGCGTGGCGCTTCAACAAACGGAGGATAGAAACACAAAACCTTTTGATAAAAAAACACACCGGTCCTGGTGAGACTAAAAAGGTAAATAACAAATAAACCAATAAGTATATAATACTGAAACACCATTTAACTCGGTGGTTAAAAATATAAACCGATTCAACTGTTGGACTATAAAACTACCAACTCTTCCCCATGACTTCATTCAGGAGTTTCTGTAAGCATTCAGCACTTATCTAAAGATGCGTCTGAAAGATAAACCTTTCAAAAAGAGTCTTCTGCTTCCCACATGTAGTTCACAAATGAAGCAACCTAAACTAAGTTCATCAAGAAAGGCTGACCGTGATTTAATGTGCTGAAGGGAGGCATTGATTCCAGTTTATTCAGCCGGACAAAGTGTGGCTGAATGAATTGGACTCCGTGCCATTACTACTGAAGTTGTACTTTTTCTCTGGGCTTGTCCATTTAAAGGCTGCATGTGAATGAATGAGATGTCCTGAAAGAAGAAGGGGAGTTTGTGTGCAGCACTGTGTGCAGAGCTCCTCATGGCCTATCATTACCAGATGTCACTCTAAGGGTGGCTGCTTAAAATCCTGAACTCCAGCTCTCTGCCTCTTTTCCTTCCACTCCTGCCTTCCTTCCTACTTTCTTACTTTCTTTCCTCCCTCTCCCTGTCTCCTTCCCATTCCCGCAGCCCTTCTTTTTTTTCCCCCCTTCTCTCCTCTCCACTTCCAGCTGTTTTTGGCTCCGAACAGCAGGAGCGGAGGGGAAGTTCTCCACCAATTGTCTGGGTCCTGAGAGGAGCTTGTTGGCCGGACCCCACCCTCCTTCTGTCTCTCTCCTCTCCCCTCCTGTCCCGCTCGCTCTCTTCTCCCTCCTCGCCGTTCGTCTCTCCTCCCCCTGTTGTGAGAGAGCACACCTGCTTGATTTTGGCTGCACGCTCTCCGATTCAAACAACCCCACAGGCCCCGTCAGCCACTTCGTCCTCTCATCCGCCCACTTGACAGGATTTTGGAAGTCAAGCTCATCTCACCGGCTTCTACTCTTCTTGCCTGGCTTCCACTGAGAACAGGTAGGTTTTACTCGTCTGTGGCTGGGAAAACTGGAAAATCTGGCGTAGATAAGATGACATCTTTGGTTTTTCTTTCAATGCAGTAGGTCATTCTCTCGAGATAGTTGCGGTGATTTGTGAAAGGTCTCGAGATTAAGTGAGTTTGTTCATCTTTTATAAGCATTACACCGTTCCTTCCTCCCCTTCGTCCGCTCTCGTGCTGTAATATTCCAGCTATGTTGCCAAGTCCTGTTCTCACAGCACTCACGATTATGTGAGGAGACTCCTTAATCAGTTCAATCTGCATACAGGACAAAAAGAGTCAAGAAAAGAGAAGTGGCTGCAGGAAAGGGGGTGTGGTGGGGCTGATCAGGCTGGTACCCAACTTTGAATTCTTCTGGCCCCTCGGTTGCCTTTAAAGTGTACACAGTTGAGGCCCATATGATGTTTAGGGTTTACAGAGTGAGCTTGTTGCTTTCTTTGGAAAGTATTGGTTTTCAACTTGATTGATTCCAAGTTAACATCTGAGGCGAAATGTTGCTGGATCATCTTTTCCATTGGGGAATCAGAAAGACGACTGCAGGGAAAGAGGGGGGGAAAAAAACATCTTTGATTATTTCATTGTGTTCTTTAACTGCCACCATAACGGGTCAAGGTTTTATATGGGGAAAAATAAGAGTTTCCCTCATTAGTCAAACATTTTAGATTTCAGCCAACTTATGTAAATTCCAATCTCTTATCTTTCTGCTAAGAAGTGCCTGTTTCTTCTCAGCAGGAACCTAAAAAATTGCCCTGAAGGGTTGGGTTGTGGGGGCAACTTAAAAGTAAAAGGCTTAAAAGAGGAAATGAAGAAAGAGTTTTCCTTTTTTTTTTTTTTTCTTTTACCTGGCAACACATAAAGTGCCATTAATCCTGTAATGGCACGGCTTCTTCCATCAAAGAGAGATCTGAAGGCTTCCCGGCAAGCCTCTGCACAACTCTCTGCTAACTCATTACATCTTTTTTTCTGCGCAGAAAGGGACGAAACTAATGTGGTTGAGCTGCAGTGAATGAAGTGAAACTGAGAGGCAAAATGGAATCAAAAATGGCACTGTGAGTTAAATAAAAGCTACAGGAAAAAAAAGGCAGGCACAAAGTCTGAGAATAAACTCAACGCAATGAGCAAATGGAAGTGCTGGATGAGGCAAGGCCCAGATTCTTGCACACACAGGCAGCATTTTTTCCATCTGGACTTTATTTTTCCAGGTCAAGCAGAGTAAGAGAACAATTGGGATCAAATGGACAGTAGCCAGGAACTCTCATTCTCCCTGCCCCGCTTTGCTCATTGGAACGGCATAAAGTTCCACGTTTGAGCCTCTCTCCATGGGGGTCAGAAAAGAAAAAGGAAAACTTAAAAGGGAACAGCAGCGAGCACAGAATGGGAGGAAGAGATGCAAAGGGGAAGAAAAGGGAGGGAAGGCTGTTCCACGTCTGTGCAGAGCAGAGCAGACTGATAATGAGGTTGAGGTATGATGGTCGGGTGACGGTTTTTCACACGAAACGGCTGAAATGTGGCTTAACCACTGGCTGTCTCACAGGCATGTTTGGAAAGCCCCATAATGATCTTCCAGTTGAAGGAATCACAGTGACTGTGAGGTTCATTGGCCGGGTGTTTTTGGGGCAAGAACATTGAAAGCAGCCACTAAAGATCTGGCTGATTTCCTAACAGCCCAAGAAGCTTCTGGGAATGTTTTTTGGCCATTTCTATGCACATCTTTACAGGAAACTACTGGCTCAGGATTAGGAACTGCTGTCATTGTTAAGACAAACTGAATTTAACTGTTTTGCATTATAATTGTGGCTAAATTGGATTGTACATACCTGAATTAAAGTCTGCCTACACAAATGATTTCTGCAGGAGTTCACCGGACTGACTTCATTTCTTCACCTGGCTTCATAAAGCATTTCGAGATTCATTTGGCTGTGAATTGGTGCTGATACGAATAAGCTGAACTGGACAGAACAGAAAATCCTCAAACGTTGGAGAAACATTTCAACACCGCTGACCTCTGACTCCTCAGACGACAGTCGAAATGATGTGCTTGGGCAACCACGTGGGAGGGGAACTCACAGTCATTTGCTGACAGACTAAAAGAGCTTCCCATGTTTTAAACGTCCTGTGGCCTAGTAAATACCTTACAGTGATAAATTGCCGACAGCCGCTCTGCAGACGCTAACCCAGGCCTTGGGGGAGGTGGAGGAAACAGGGAAGTAATGCACAAAGTTTAGGTATGTCTTGTGTGGTTTTTTTGACTATCACTGTTAGATTTTTATGTTCACTCAGCCTGGCTTCTCTTTGGTTTTCTTAGTCTGAACATTTCAAGTAAAGGCTCCAACAACATTGGAGAGAAAGCAGCAAAGAAATGAAGGGTACTTACTTTCCTCTCTCATGCAAAGGTCTCCAGGCTTCCTATCTGGGAATCATTAGTGATGCTAGAAGTAAGAGTCAGGAGAGTGTGGAGGGAGGGATACAAGAAAAATGAGAAGAAGAAGGGAGTGCAGACAAGGTGGTTCCCATCAGAGGAAATGTCACCCTCCACCCCTATTTCCTGACAAGTCATAAAACGAATGAATGATACGTTGCAGCTGAGAGAGAGAGAAAATAGCAATTTGTTTATAACTGTAAAATGTTTTTTGGACTAAGATAGTTTTACAGCTAGTTGTGTTATTCACCAATTTGTCCTCTGTTTACACACTTAATGAGCATTTCATGGTCTTTTGTCACTTTCGAAATAATCAACTGATTGTGTGACGTTCAAAGACTATGGAGGAAGATTTCCAGTAAATGAAAGCGCTACTCCAAATATAGAACTGATCTTCCAGAACTCAACAATCAAAGCCGGTTTTTTTTTTTTTTTGATTCTTCCTTGGTTTGTAAAACGACTGGGTTTTTTCATGCTGGAGAACAAAAATGGATAAAACCCTGACTGAGTTGTTATGACCCTTATCATATCCATACCATATAATTTACTGAACCAACTCAACATGATGCTTTAATGTGCTATACCCACAAGCCATGGCAACGGTTAAAAAACTTGGAATTAACTTGTAACTCACTTATGAAGGATGTTTATGAAGCCGCTTGGTATTTTTGACAGTAACAGGTATTTTGTCAAAAAGACAGTCTCAATATGAAGCTCCAACATGGGTTAGCTAGGTTGAAAATCCTAATATTGTCTTGGCAATATGGGTTTTTCATTTGTTAATATATATTTGACTCACATTTTGCTCCTGCTGAACGTGTTTTCATTGGCTAAAACGTCTGGCACTGGCATGGTGCCACCTCTGTTTTTATTCTTCTGACATATTTCAGTGTCATTCCATTTGGTAATGTGCAAACAAAACCTCCAGGAAAGCCTTTTCTTCATCTTCAGAAATGCAGAGCTTTGCCTTGAACATCATAAATGTTAAAGAGGATCGTTTCAGCTGCCCTCTGCTCAGCTTTCATTGAACACTGACAGAGAACACAGCCTCTCTTTCAATTTGAACCACATGGTCTGCAGTGAAAAACGTCTAATCTGTTGGAAGAAATCCATATTCAACAAATAGATCAAATAAAAATGACTATTACATGGTTTTAGTAGCTGTAAATAGGAAAATAGGTTATGCTCTTTTTGTAATAGCTGTTACATTTGCAGCTCTATAGCTTACTGAGAGTACATAAAACATAAAATATCACAGTGCACCACACACAGGTATTTGGACATCCTTAAAAAAATATATCTCCGAATAGGTGAACATACTGAACTGTGAAAAAGTGATTTGGATCTACCTGCAGGATAGACTTTCTGAGATTTGCATTGCGGTTCTCAAAAAAAAAGAAAAAAAGGAGAAAAAACTCGTCAAACTGTTATGCAACCAGTTGGCTCGCAATGAGCAACACCTTTAAATTGGGGGAGAATGGTCAAAAATGACTACCAGACAGGGAAAAATATAAACTAAAATAATATTTCAAGTCTGCAAAGCGTTAGCATGTACAGCTGTATTTTTATATCAGAAACAGAAACTCTTAGAGAGGTTTTCTGAAGTAGTGCTTTTTGTAAAAACTTCAAGAACCACCGCTGCAGAATTTTGTTTCGACATTGCTTTAGTCTGAGCACACTAGTCCACCCTTTGCCAGGATTTTATGTGTGTGTGCATAAACAGGGAGAAAAGAGGAAAGTTTTGGCCATCTTCCCAGTTTAGTGGACATGTGTGACTCGAATGGTAATGCAGAGACTCTTCCCTGGGCTACAGCAGGTTGTCTCGAGTATTGTCTCCATACATTCATCCCAACTTAATCCAGCTGGGAAGCTGGGAAAGCCATAGATTTAAGCTATGTTTGGAATCCCAATCTTTTTTAAAACTCTTTGAATGGACTTTTTTTTTTAAAGCTATTCTCAAGGTTTTATTATCATCAATCCGTTTGTTGTTTTCCACCGATTCAAGACCGGGTCGTAGACGTAACACGTCAATCTCTCTCTCCATAGTGATATTCCACAGTCCATTCTGGATTTTTCCAGGGAATTTCCAGGCCACAAGGTATATAAAGTCCTTATGTGTTCTGGGTCTGCTCCTGGATTTTCTCCAAGTGGAATTTGGAAAACTCTCAAAGCGAGGCACCCAAAAACCTTCCTGATCAGATGCCTGAACTGCCTCATTTACAGCCTAACAATCTGGAAGTACAGTTGCTCGATCCTGACCCAGATGACTTCGCTCCCGGTTGTACCTCATGATCTGAGAGTTGCATTTTGGCTCATATCTTTCATTCTGAAAAGATGTGAAATTGCACCAAACAGAAAATATATATATAAGAGAAATCCTAGCGACCCAACCTTTTGAAGGTGAGATGCCACATTGTGGTTAGACTTTTCATAAACTGCCACATTGTGTCATAAACAATCTTTTAAAAAAACAAAAAAAAAACAGTTCTTTTGTTAACAACCTGGTTATGAGTTACAATGAAGCTCCGGTTTCCAGTTTTTTTGCAAGAAAACAAACTATTAACTCTAACAACACATTTTCTTGCCTATTTGCAGAATTGTTTGCAGAAAATCTTTGACAGCTTGATGGCAAGATAGATGGAAGAACATTTGAAATGGAGCACCAATAAACATGTTTGTATGCATCTGTTTATGTGCTTGTGGCCAACAGTCAAAGCAAGGAGCTATGGTCCATTAATACAGCAGTTAAATTAATGTTATTCTCAGAGTACTGGTGCTTTTATCAAGTAGAATTGGAACAGAGCGTCTCTCCTCACAGAACAGGCCAGCTGTTAGTATTTTATGATTTTAATAGCTAGATGACAAGACTGACATGGTTGCTTTAGTCAGCACAGTTTTATACAACATTGAAAGTCCAGTCAGTTTAACACAAACTGGTAGAAACAATGCTTATTTCTGTGAAAGATTTGTGCCTGGTACCAATCAGGTAACTCAGATAAAATATCCAGTAAAAGAATCTACAAGCTCAGTTTGACCTGGGGAGGCTATAAACATCTCAAGACCGAGAGCCACTGCTCCCAAGTCTCCTGACAAAGTTTTGGTTGGACTGAACTGTCAGCTTTTTCAAAAGCATGAAAAGCGAACATCGCCAAGCTTAGTCAGCCTGTTAGACATTTGGATTAATCCTTCTGCTGGATCTGGTTTGTGCTTTGACTGGAGCCGGAGGATGCAGTGTTTCCAACTGCTTGGAAAACTTTCCCCTGAAGTCAAACACTGACACGCATAATTCCAGATTCAGACTGAACGTGTAAGAGATGTCTTAACACGTCATATGCTCAAAACGGGAGACAAAACACTCGGATGGATGCGATTTCAATCCTCAACATACTGGAGCCGTATAGTTTGACAAAGTACTGGCTTTTGTGGACAGAGACTATAATTACTACTGGGTCAGAGCGTCTTTCTCAGCTCTCATTCCTTGACCTGATGTAACCCTAACCTGCATTTACAATGGTCAGCTATTTCCATCTCACACAGACATCAAACACTGTAAAGATTTTAACTCACACCTCTTGTTGGTTTCTGTTGTTCCACTGAACATATTCTCCTCCGTTTGACCTCAACTGTTATAAATGAAAACTCCACGTTGCCAGAAGTACTGGGCTGGCTGCCGTTGATCACTTTTAAATTTTATTGACATCCTCTTCTTGTTTCTTGGGCTCTTGTGTACAGTTGGCACACTGTTTGTAGATAAAGCCCTTAGAGCTAAGCACATTTGGGCTTCTCATGTCGGAAAACCCTCCAATGTGGTTGAATTTAAACGATTCTTCAGAATGGACCAGAATTCCTCCACAGTGACGTAATAAACCCATTAACAGGTATAATAAACTCTTAATGGGAGCTACTGCTGCCAAGAGTGGTACAGGTAATGATTAGGCACATTTACTACTTTATCAAACAGAGCCAGTTGTGTAGCTTGTTCCTTGGATAAATTAAATCATCATTGGAAATTAGTTTTTTTGTTTTGCTCAGATTAAATTTATGCTATGAAAATTTGCCCTAATGCATTTTCATGTGACACAAAGCAAAAACAGATGAAATGTGTAAGAAAGAAGACACCGCAAAGTGCATTATACATAGGGTATGTTGCAAAATGATTAAAAGAAAACATGAGATTTATCAAGATAGGACACAGTCACAAAACCAAAAAAAATCAAAGGCACAGCCCATCATCTTTACAGATCATTTAAATGGGCTGAGAGTTGCTTTTAGGACGTGGCCAAATGCTGGTCTTGGGTAGGTTTCCCCATCCTGATCATGATGTTTGGGTCAAGGTCCGCTGGAGCTGCGGCTTAAACCAGCCCTTCAATTATTGTGGCACCGCGTCGGATGGAACAGCTTTTGGCTTCTCACCAGAGTTTTCTTTCCCTTTTTTTTTTATGTGATTCTCTGCTGTGTAAAAAACAAGAAAGAGAGAGAATCGACTGTACGTGGGTGTGTGTGTCTGTGGAAAAAGGTCGGGAAGTTTGTGCAGATGACTGGTGTGTGTCTGATTTTAAGACAACATCCGCATGCGTCGTCTAAGTCGTGTTGAAGCCTAGAAATAGGCAAGGAAGCGTGCCGCTCCAATGATTTCTGCTTCCATAGTAAATAGAAACTCCTTGATGCTGTTGACACACACTACTAATATGAAATGCTTGGCAGACAATCAATTTCTGTGATTTATTATGTTCAAGCAGGAGAAAACGTGGGACAGTGGTCTACAGTTGTAGCTATGAAGTTTCCTGCAGTGCATTTCCTGTGTATTTCTATAAAAGTTAATGCAGATGTGGCAGTAGCCAGTGGTGTACTCATCAACTTTAGAAGATAGGTTAGTCATAAATGTACAAAAAGTGAGCAAAGAAAATGGATAATTTATAGATTTGGGGATTTTTTTCTTTTTTTGTAAGATGCGTTCAGTCATTGTTTAACCACTTTTGGTGGTGTCAAATGAGTGCTTAGTCTAGAAAAAGGAATAGATAAACAATTTATGAAGGGAGAATGAAGGGAAATCCCTACAGAGTGTGTCATCAGTTACGAATAATTACTTTTATGGATTTTTCCATTTCATAAAAAAATGTTAAACAGCCTGAGAAGCACTCAAACCATCAGAAAGCACCAAAAGTTAGTAATAATCAAGAGCTAAATGGATCACTAACAGAAATTTCCGACTAAAACAGCCAAACTAAAAGTAGACAAAGGATTTTTTTGTTTAAAATATTAAGCATTTTCCGCTTAAAGCAATGCATTCAGCTAAACCGTTACATGTTGGAAGTAAGTCTTTCATTCACAGCTGCATGTATGTTATTTCTCCTTTCAGGTGCTTTGTTTTTCACAACCATGAAGTCCTTCATATATTCACTGTTTTAATAAAATAGGAGCTGTAACAGAGAAGCTGCCAAATACTAAAGCATGAGCCCATAACAAATCTAAAGGTATACCAGAGTTTTAGACAGTTTTGTCATTGTGTTCCTACTGTAATAATGCCTTGCAGCCCATACCTCACATGTTGCTGCACACTGCTGGGCAGCTGGCTGCAAGAAGACTGATGCACTTTTCTCTAGCTTAAAAGAAAGGCAAATTTGGCTTTTTTTGGAATCATTTTCAGTTACAAAAAACACAAAAAGTCATGGTGTGGACACCAAAAGAGCCCCGAACATCACTTAGTATACTTATGCTATTTTTGAACTACTGTTTTTAAGCCATAAACTTGTAAAAAAGCTGATTGCAGGCTAGCTAGCCAAGCAAACAATATATAACACAACTAAACAGCTAATTTCAAATTGTTGCACAATAAAGAGCAGGATGACAACTGGAATTTCTCTCGTCAAGTTTTTGCACTGATATAAAGCAATAAAAGATTAATATTACAGTTAACATTATTATAAGACTAATTGTCAATATGTTATTTTTTAGCATAAAAATTGTTGTTTTCTTTTAGAAAATAAAGTAGTATAATTTTTTTAAGATTCTTTGCTAAATTACGCAAAGCCATCAAATGTTTTCTCAGTGTTTTTATCCAATGAGAATGTAATACTGCCTAATGAAGAATTTCTCTTTTTTTACGTAATGTACCTGTGAAGTAAAATGAAAATACTCAGGCGCATTTACCTCAAAACTTGGCTTTTTTGGTATATTGCTGAGCAATGCATATTAACCCAAACACTGCCATTCGTACTGCCTCCAAATGCCTTTCATGCAACCAGTAGCAGCATCACAACCAGCACATTCCACCTCTTTTCATGCATCTATAATGCAATCAACTCGCGTGTGACGCAAATTAACCAAGCAAAACCTTTTGCCTTCCACCAAAAACTGAACATTTGTCCATCAAAACCTTAATTGTAATTAAAACCCTCATCAGTCCCAATATTATGTTGTTCTTTTTTTCTTTTTTTTCTGAGTAATGCTGCACCAGAAGCGGTATTTGAAGAACTGATCTTGTTTTGTCGCTAATCCCTTCCAATGTGTCTTTTGCAGGCTCTCAGCGAGCAGCACCATGCGGACCGCCTGCCTCTCCCTGCTTCTGGTCACCGCCTGCTGGGCTCTGCCCTTCCATCAAACCGGCTTCCTAGACTTCATGATGGAGGACGACGCTGGATCGGGGATTGATCCAATTGGGCCCACGCCCCCTGGCGACCCCGCAGGACCGAAGTGCCCATTCAGATGCCAGTGTCACCTCCGTGTGATCCAGTGCTCTGACCTTGGTAAAAGCAGCACACACCCAAATGATGGCTCGCATGAAAGAAAAGTGCAGCTCATTTTGTAATTGTTGTATTTAAAAAATGTCCCTTTTCATAGTGAATCTAGACTGCACCACGTCCTGATCTAGTGGGAAACAGGTCTAACAAGAGAAAACGTTGCAATTATTCAGTTCTGTCAACCTCTGCTACATAGTTTAAAAAAAAGTTTCAAGACCTTTGGAACTCAAAATAAATGAAAACCTTGAATGAAAGCCACATCTCAGAATTATATGCAAATCAGGGACAAATAATTTGTTAAAACTTAACAATCTTATGTTGATGGACATTAATAATGTCATCCAACTGCGGATCCTGCCTACAGTACAAGGTGGAGTTTAGATGAGGGGATAATAAAATGAATAGCTCTGCCTAAGCTTTTTATTAAGTATTTTAATGCCTAAACATAAAAAAATAGCAAATGGAAACACCAATAAATGCCTGAGATACATTAAGAAGTAAAAACAACTTCTGAAGGTATTTTTATTTCTTTGGAATCCAACCAAAATCAAGCTTATAATCAAATAAGAGTTTCTGCCTCAGTTTTTGTAAGGATATGTTTATAATGACCACAACAAAGTTGTGTAACGACTTTCAAATGGCACGGTTTCTGTAGCGCAAACTTGTAATTTCAAAGCACCGTGCGCCACTGTCAAAACAGTTAGGCTTAATTCATATAATCCAACGAAATTAACATTCACTAAGCACTCCTCCAGCCTCATTATAGGAACTCATTTGTTAGATTATCAACCCTACATGCTGATGGAGATGCCACCTTTGGGATTCCAAGATGAAACAAAAAATAAATGCAGTGAAGTCACATCAAGTGCCTCCGCATGCATTTTGTCCTTGCAGTTTTCCATTTGATTCTTTGGCCCAGATTTCAGAGTACTGCGCCCAGTTTATTGTACCAGGCCCTGAGGTCAGACGGGCAGCTGCAGTAGTTTTACTGAAATCTAACCAAGCTGAGTTACAGCAATGCTTTAAAAGCAGAGTAAATCACAGACCCACCCACCCAAACCCGGCTCGGTCTTTCGAGGGGTGTATTGTGTTACACGTTACTGCAAAGTTCTCCAGAGAACATGAGGCCATGTGTTGATATGTTAATCGCTCACAGATGCTCTGAGTCTTGCTTCACTTCCTGTAACAAATGCATGATCTGCTCTTTCTGGGAAATTAGTTTTCTCAAACACTGAGGAAGATTAAAGCCTTCTCTCGACTTTGGAAAGTCCTGAGCAACCCCTAAAACAATCCAGGACGTGTTTCTCAGCGAAATGCTTACTTTACAATTACTTGGTGACCTCTTTTTACTTATGTGTAATCTAAACAGTTTTTTCAGTGGTGTTTGGAGCTTATCTGCGATGTTTGCTTAATCTGATGTATAGAGTATACAGCAGTTTGAGTCATCCCTGCAGACACCGTCTAAGGAATAGCACTTATTACATAAAAAGAGAAAGCCAGGCGGTAGGATTAGATATTTTTTTTGTGATGTTTGGAAAGGGAGTGGCTTGTTCTTGAAGAGAACAAGATTAGGAGGAAGGGAGGAAGGGAGGCGGACCCGCTGGGGATTCTGTGAGGATAAAATAAAACAGCAGCAGACAAACAGGAGATGTTTTGGATTCAGAGGATCAATCAGAATGTAAATGAATTATAAGGCAACTTTATTTGCTTCAGAAGAGTAGATGTGTCAGTAAAGACAGTTTAAGTGAATAATAGTCATTTCCGTTTGGCTTTGTACCCCCAAACATGTCGCCCTTTGTCTGGGTCTTTGCTACAGAAGCACTGCTGTCACTGAACCCCCATCTGCTTCCCAGACCTGCTGGAATACACACACACACACACACACCCCCACACACACACACTCCACGGCTCAAACATGTGCAGGAATAAACATCAGTGTTCAAACTCATACAAGCACAAGGCCATACTGAGGGCTCTGCTGACCATTTCGATACTCATGTGATTAATTCGGGCGAAGAAACGGTCAAAATCAAAAATGGAAACATTCAAACTGTCAGCTGATCTTTGCCAAGAAGAAAGAGGAGAAATCGACAATATGAACATGTTTCTTGTCTCTGTTACCAGAAAGACCGGCTGTCTTTCAGGACATTTTCAATGCAACCCAAACAAAAGCCAAAAAACATCTCAACTTACCAAATTCTCATATAAGCAAAACTGTCATTAAAAGGACATGCCTGCAAATTGCAGGAAGGGAAACAATTTTGCCACTTACTTCACACTTATTTAGATCATCATAACACATTTTGATGTTGACATTTTGCTTTCTGTCCAAACTGACCTGGTCCAGTGGGAGAAAGTCACTGCTTCCTAAATCAAAACCCGCTCTTCTTTCTGCAGTTCTTTTAGTGGAACCAAGCTGGATAGTTTTCACACCTCAATCTTTTAAGATGTCTTTTTGGGAGGAATGTTGGATGTGGAGGGCATATATTCCCAGTTTCTGTTTTTATTGCTTTATAAAATAGCTTAACTAAGTAAGCAAGCCAAGGCCTACAGTGGTTTAGATGTTGTCCTGGTGTCTTTTGTGACCTTCTGGATCAGTTGGAGTAGTTTTGATAGTTTAGCCACTCCTGAGCAGGTTCAACACATTTCTGTGGTTTCAATAGTTGTCACTGTTATCTGTGTCCCAAAGTCTTAGATATTACTTTCTAACCTTTCCTTTACTGATATATACGACTGTTTCTCACTTGTTTCTATTATTTTATTAGATTGAGTCATAATGTCTTACTTTTTGAGATTGTTTGTGTTGTCAGACTATTTCTCTATTTAGGTGATTTTTTTTTAATCACATCTGGTTGTGGTAATCAGTCACTTTACTTAACATGAGGAGGTTGCTTTTTAGTTAAGATTACTTTGGTTTAAACCATCATTTGTTGAAAAGAGAAACATTCTAAATTGAAAGTGTTTGATGATGATCAACCCACGTTGTCCAATCACTGATCAATCTACTGGAAATGAAACCTTTGAGAAAAATGTGCTTAATATTCAGATTTTTGTTGTGCTTTCAGAGTGCATAAAGTCATATAATGTGTAATATATACTATCTAATGTTATGTAATTTGTTAAAAAATACCTTAAAAGCATGTTTTCATCTCTTATAAGTCAGCCAAAAATAATGTACAGTATTGTGATCAATTTATTTCAGCGTATTTCTCAGGCTTTGTGGACGTACGCAGGAGGATGAGCCGGTCTGACTTTTCTCAAAGTAAATGAGGCAGCGACCGCAAACAGCTGTGATGGTTTGTGGATCACTCACTGTGAAGTTGGAAAAGTTGACAGAGGGGAAAAAAAAAAAAAACAGCTTGCAAGAAGTGATGTTTCTCTGCAGTCATCACAAGTTTTTGCGCCAAAGGTTAGGTAGACCAGAAACTCAAGGAGAGCCATTCTTTGTTAAACAGTTTATTAAATGTCTCCTCGTTTTAAATAAAAACTCTCTATTTTGAGTTGCTGTGTGTGCACTGAGACATATCTCCTGTCTTTGCGAAGTTTTTTTTTTTTTTTTTTTTAAACTGTCCACCTCAGCAGACTATAGGACTTTCAAAACAGATGGAATTTTCTGCAACCGAAAGCCAAGTAAAACAGTTTTGTGTGACTTTGCTGTCCAGGTATGCAGTTGCTTATTTACTCCAAAGGAAATTTGTTTTAGGGTCGATTTCCACCATATGTGCCTCCCAGCACAAAAATAGTTTTTTAGTAGCCCTGGAAAGCCACTGTTTTGAAAACTTTAAGAACTATAAAGCAACATTCTGGGATTTTTTTTTTTTTTCTTCCCTTTCACTGAGATAAATATTCATGTCAGAATAAACAGCAGTCGAAAGCAGTCAAGCATCTCTTTAGAGTTTAAACAAGGCAAATATTTGTACAGCGCCATTCATACACAGGGCAATTAAAAGTTACACACACGATTTAAAAAAAAAAAACTATCGGAAACATCTCAGGTTTTCAGGGAGTTGGATCTGAAACTTAAGCTTCCTCCTCTTGATAATTTTCGTGAGGGAAAATCCCAAATGGGATAAGTAAAGTTTTCTATAATTTTCTTTTTCTATCTACACAGATCAAGGCCTCATTATGTATTTAGACAGATAAACATTTACTTAAATGCTCTCTGCTTTTAAGATGGCAGTCGGTTTATTTTTGGAGTTTCTTACATGTTCCATTGGATTTTACTTTAATTAACTTTTATTTTTCTTTGGTAAAATCAGTTTAACTTTATGCTACGTATTAAACTAGCTCTGTCTGTCGCCATCAGGTCTAAAGGAAGTTCCTGCTGACATTCCTGACGATGCCACGTTGCTGGATCTGCAGAACAACAAGATCACCGAGATCAAAGAGAGCGATTTCAAGCACCTGAAAGGATTACACGTAATTATCGTTAACATGCATTTATTATTTGTCATGTCTAAATAATTGGTGTTATTCCCAGTAACATTGCTGTTGTACAAATTAGAAGAACTGGAGCAGGAAAGACCAATGCTAGTCATAATTGCTTATCAGCACAGTTCTTAAAATGTCAAAGACAAAATACAAAAATGTGTGGAAAAAAAAAAAGTAACAGACTTGCTGCATGCAGTGTGGTAAAACTAAGCTGCTGTAATTTAGGTGTGAAGTTGAATTAAGTTGTTGTTTTCTTCAGCCACCACAAAAAGGGCCTGGGCAAATGAGGCATAAGAGTGAAATTCAAGTTTTCAATTGGATCACTAGTGATTTGAACTGTAGATTGTCCAGAATGCAGCTGCCAGGCTTCTGTCCAAGGCCGACTCTGCTGCTGAAGCAACAACTTGGACTCCTGTTTCTTCTTAGAGTATACTTTAAGATTTTTTAGGAGCTCTGCATGAGCAGGTATCAGCTTGCAACAGGAAGAGATAGAGCGTTTTCTGCAGAGCAAGTAAAAACACATTTTTTTTAATCTCCTTTTGATTAATCTCTCATTTTACTGTCAATTTTGTAGTACTTTCTGGCCTATATATCTTGAAAGGAGCTATATAATTTATCTTATTACTTTATTTTAAGTCAGCCACATCACTTATATATCTACACTAATACTACTAAAATTCCCAGGCACAAATAATTGATTTATTCTACAGTCTGGTGATGTTACACCTTCTAACTCTTGCACCTGCCATATTTATTGTAAATTCCTCAGTCGGAGAGCAGAAGCTGCTCCACTATAATGTTTCTTTTCCCTTAACCAGAAAGGCCCAGACACCTAACACTACATCCTCTCTCTTTGCCAGGAGAAAACCTTTAGGCATAACTCTTGTCAAAAAAATAAATATTACAGAGTACAGTTTGCAATATTTTTAGAATTTCATGAGAACGTGTTAAAGAGTCTTTTAATGTAATCCCAGCGATATAATTTTCTCATTTAATCTACTTTGGAAGCCAAATTTCTGTGGAGGTCGTGGTTTCCTGGACTTGGCAGCAGGAAGACGTATTTTCCGCTTTATCCCCGTTTATGATTTCACTGGTATTTTTCCATATAGGCTCTCATCCTCGTGAACAACAAGATCACCACCATCCACCCTAAAGCGTTCAGCCCTCTGACCAAGCTGCAGCGGCTCTACCTGTCCAAGAACATGCTGAAGGAGATGCCGGCCAACATGCCCAAGAGCCTGCAGGAGCTTCGCATCCACGAGAATGAGATCACCAAGATCAAAAAGGCCTCCTTCCAGGGCATGTCTCAGGTCATCGTGATGGGTATGAGACGGAAGAAAAATATTTAAAATCCACTTAACTTGGAACGCTTAAAAGTGATTATGGTAGACATAGAAGTATTGTTTGATTTTCTTGCAAATCTTCACCAACATTCTTGGAAGAAGCATACTTCCATACCCAACTAATTATTTCTTTCTTTCATTTTAGAACTTGGGTCCAACCCTCTGAAGAGTGCAGGAGTTGAAGCTGGTGCCTTCGCTGACCTGAAGAAGGTCTCCTACATCCGAATTGCAGACACTAACATCACAGAGATTCCTAAAGGTAAGGATTCGTTTCCACAGTTCGCCACGAGCAAGAATTAAAGTCAAATGCATTGAAGTTAACGACTGGATTGGTGATTGTAGTTGCAAATGTTGTCTGTGGATCATCTTTTGTATCTTATCAGATCTCAATTCCCCAGATTATATGCTGATAAACACTAACCCTGCAGGGACTGCTACACTTTTCTTCTCATTTGAACAAAATTAACCTGTCAAGATATTTCTGGATGTGAAAAAGATGACAGACATGATGATGATGATGAAACACACATGGCAAAATATTGTCATGACGTGCGGTTAGCAGAGGTGGTGAGGCGGACGCTGAGGACCCAGGTTGGAGTGAATGATGGTTGTTTAATGATGAAATAAATTACTAAAGCACAACAATCCAGGCAGCACAGATGAGCGGAAGGCTAACGCTCACTACTGGTCGCAACTGGGACAACTGAATAACAGACGGCAGACTAAACTAGACAGCAAGACAGATTAGACAGGGACCCGACAAGGAACACAGGTGGGATTAAATACACAGAGGGTAATCTGGGAACGAGACACAGCTGGGAACAATCAAGGGGTAGACAGGACAACACGGAGACTCAATAGACACAGAAATCTAAAATAAACACAAAGAAAACTCAAATCCTCACAAATATGTTATTATTTTAACAGAAGACTTGGTGGAAATAATTGTTCAGTTTTGATTAAAATACACATTTCTTGAAATCTTTTAATAGACTGTGAAGAAGGAATATTTTGACTCTGATTTTTGAGAATTACATGTTTTAAGTGAGATTATAATTGTCTAACAATAAGAGTAGGTTCTGATCTGAACCAGAAACCTACATATTTTATCATGATCGTTACAAGCTTTACCAGAAACTTTCAAATAAAATTCAGAAAAAGTAGAGCAGATTAAAAACTAGTTAATTTGTGTTGTTGTTAACTGATGACATCTGTGGCCAGGCACCGATGGTCTCCAAGGACTGACAAGTTGAAGATTTTTTTTTAAATGTAGAATATTCATTTTGAACTTGTGTCTAAAACTATCTGCTAACAACTGAATTTGTCTGTCATACGTCAGTGGACTGAGCCTGTCTTGTACTTCAGAGCAACACATTTCATCTTTGCTTCAGTAATTCAGCTGTGAAGAATTACAATCAACCAGTTCTGAGCTGAGGAACACAAATATGTGCGGCTCAGCTTCTCCTTCAGCACTTGGCGATGCACTCGCAGTTGATTTATTCGCTGTAGCGTCACAAATTAGCATAAAGTATTTTCCAAGAGTTTAGAATGAATTTCTTCTGCTGAAAACCACAAAAATGGAAATTTAGCTGTTTACCCTCTGAAAAGAGTCTGTGAAAAGGGATTCGATTTGATAACCCGGAGAAAGATGCCTTGATGAGTGAGTTGAAATTATTTGGTGGTGTTCCTCAGCTCTGCCTTGATGGTAATCCTGTCTCATTTGGGTTTGCAGGTCTGCCTAGCTCCCTGTCTGAGCTTCACTTGGACGCAAACAAGATCACCAAGGTGACATCCAGCACCCTGAAAGGCCTCAAGAATCTGGCCAAGTAATAAAAATGATACTTCTCTTTCCAGCTTTGCTTGCTGTAAACCAGCATTGTTGCCAACAGTAAACATTTTCAGAAGAATAAACGCTCACAGCTTTGTTTGCCTCTAAACATTCTTAAATCACTCCAGTGGGAGAAGATTGAAAGCAGCATGTATACAATGAAAAACCTTTATGCTCATTTCCCTACAGTGGCTTTATCTTCCTTTATTGGCTAAAAACTTTTACAGTATTGCTCCATTTTTCAAATCGTGGAGGTTGTGCTCTTTTGTATTTGGTTCTTAAAGACGTGACTCATTCCTGAGCTTGTTTTCCTTGCAGGCTCGGCCTGAGCTACAATGAGATCAGCACTGTGGAAAACGGCAGCCTGGCTAACGTGCCACATCTGAGAGAGCTGCACCTGGATAACAACGCTCTGACCAGCGTTCCTCCTGGCCTGCCTGACCATAAGTACATCCAGGTAAACAATGGCTCCAAAGTCATAGGTAGTCTCGAATGCCAACGTGTTACTAATCCAGGCATCATCACGTAAATTGCTCCATTAAGAGTTTATGAAACTAATATTCTCCATTTGCAGTCAAGAATAAAAAAAGAAAATAAAAATATAGATATTCGATTCTTTTTTTACATTTAGAAATTGAGCCGATTTATTTGTCAGGTGCTTTCTGATACACAGCAGATGTCTAAGAGATCCAACAAACCATGATACCTCCAGCTCCATGATTCACACGGAGGCTTTGTTTTTATGAGGTTCTTTCCCACTAATGCTGTTTGTGGTTAATGCTAAACATGTCTTCTGTTCTGGTTTCCAAATAAGACAAACTAAGATTCATTTGGCCAAAACTGCTTGTCCTGAAGTCCTGTTTTCTGTCTACATGCTCTCTGGCAAACTTTATTCTGGATTTGTGTTTTTCTTATGGACCCTGAAAGTAAAATTTTCTGATTATCCAAGCATGCACTTTTATTAAAAGTGGAATTACTTTGAAGACATTTTATGATTTTTAGAGACATGTTTTAGCATCTTGCAGGGTGGACCTGCTTGGATGGACAAACCTGGACATGGTGACAGTGGTTTCTAAACTTCTTTATATGAAGACTTTGTTCCTTAAAGTCAAAGGTCTTATTTTAAATTCTTTTGAGATCTCGTTATGTTCCTCAACAGACTTCAATAAGCTGTGATGTCATCTTATCAAAAGCCTCCGCCAGCTCTTTTGAAATCATGTTTACTCTTAACTCAACAATCAGTAACACACCAAAGTAAATGTCTGAGGCTTAAACAAGGAAAACCTCCAACATACAAAGGATGTTGTATCACGGAGAGATTGAAGAAACATGATTAAATCCTCGGAGCTCTGAAAGACTAACAAATTCAGATGACTTTAGCAATTTCAAATAACTCCAAATGTTTACATCAGTAGGAGGAAATGCAATATTACGGGATAATGACTATTCACACTTTCCTAAGAGATTGTTGTTAAGCTTGTTGTTCTATTGAAAATCCTAAATGTTTCTGATAAAACTATTCAAGGCAGGAATATAGTTATCAATCTTTTCTCAGTGCACTTCAGTGCAGTGCATCTTATTTATGTTAAATGTGCCAATCGATGTGTGATTGATGCACCGCACCGAAGTGCAGAGTTTAATCCCACAGTTGATTTGGTAACACCTTGATGTCTTATATATATATATATAGTAATCTCTACTCCTACTGACAGCCTAGTGATGTATGAGCAGCATACGCGAAGGATTCTGAATGTTTGTCTTATCTGAGCAATTCATCTAGAGACATATCATCATTTTATTTACCTTTTCTTCGGAAACCTAAATTATAGCTGCGCCCGTCTCATTTACTAACCACATGTTGTAATTATTTCAATCCTGTCTCCAGGTGGTCTACCTCCACGCCAACAAGATTGGCGCTGTGGGAACGGAGGACTTCTGCCCCCCTGGCTTCAACACCAAGAAGGCCATGTACTCGGGTATCAGCCTGTTCAGCAACCCGGTACCCTACTGGGAAGTTCAGCCAATCACCTTCCGCTGCGTCTTCGACCGCTCCGCTATTCAGCTCGGAAACTACAGGAAGAAGTAGAGCCGAGCTCCTCCGCGAGCAAGAATGTGTTTATAGATGAGAGCATGAACGTTTTGCAAGTGTGTGTTAGACCATAACCCCACAACACTGACTCCCACCACTTCTCCTTTCCACCACTGCCAGCTTACAAATTATGACGTATTAATCTACACTCTGCTTCCCAACGCTCTAGCAGACATGGACCTTAAACACAACATTCCTCTCTCAATATTTAGCTTCAAGGTTTGTGGAGCGGTTATACACACGGCTCATAGTAAACACTTGCACATCTCGGTGGGACTCGCACACAACATATCATTCATGGAACTAGTTAAGCAATTCATTTCTTTGATTTTACGGTTTTTTTTGCATACGTGTTTTAGCGCATTAATTTGCATATGTTCATTAATTCAGTGGATCAACACAGAGGCGAACCCAGACCAAAAAGACACCTCGCTCAGGGGGAGCGATGTCACAAACCCCACTCAGTTCAACTTTGTCTTCCTCTATTCATTACACAGCTGGCCTGCAGAGCAGGCAGCAAGAGCAACCTGTGTTTTAAACGACCAATAACGGCTGATTTTTTTTTTTTATTATTATTATTATTATTTTGGTATGTACTAGCTAATGCCTGCGTGTAATATGAACGGCTTCCAGAGTGTAACATCAACAAGCTGCACAGAACTCAGCTCTCCATTTGTATTGTATTCACTTAAAAATAGAGATAAAAGCAACCGTGTCTTGTTCCACATTGTGATTTCTTTCGCTTACAGCAGTGTAGTTTGTACATGTTCCTCATCATACTCCACCCTGCGTTTTCCTCAACACGAGTTGAAAATGGCTTCAGAAAGTTAGAATAAACAATATATGCCTTGAGCAGATGATGTCACTTCCAAAGATTATATGCATGCTCTTAATTTTTACCTTTCGACTTGAACCAAGTGCTTTTGAAGTCATTTGTTAATGCGCTTATGCGTTTCCCTTTGTCTTTTTGTTTTTCCTACTTGTACTTTCTCTCTTCAACCGTCATGAAAAATGGGAGGGTGCGTCCAAAGCGCCCGTGTTGGTGTGAATGTTGTATGTATAGACGCTGTATATAAATGTTGTATAAAAACCTCTCAATGCTTAAAGGCACAAGGCACTTACCTTAGCTAAGACTTAATATATCAGCAGGAAAGGTGTTTCTCTTTTTTTTCCCGGGGCGGGGGCTCCAGCTAAGGTGTCCTAAACAAAATAAAAGTACTAATAAAAAAGTAGCATTTCTGTTCATGTTTGCAATTTTCTGATTTTTCGTCAGTGTTAATGTGGGAATTGGCTATCAAGCACACAAGACAAGACACAGCAAGAAGGATCTTCATTGGGTAAACTACTGACTTGTTGGTAAGTAGTTTGCATTCAATTGATTATGGGTTGGTTAATCAGCATTTAACATATATGTAATGCTTTATATAGCTACTGATTTTCACTAACCCACACTGGGTTGCAAAAATATAAATACAAGCCCAGATTAAGTCAAAATGTTACATAAAAACCCACCCAAACAGATGTTTCTATTCAGAAAAGGGGGATCTGACCAGACATATATAAATAAACCAAATTGAAGTTCAGCTTTCAACATATTTCACCCCGATGGGAACTTCAAAGTTGTCCAACCTACTCTCTATCACATCCTTCCTTTGAACAAAGGGCTGGTTTCTTGCCATCTGGAAACAATAAGTCACCCTACAGATGTGTCTTCACACCACAGAATCTGTCGTCCTGTCAGAGTAAATATGGCTCAGATTCTTCCTCCAAACACTTACACAATGAAGAATCAGTTCTTCATGTGCTGCACAATGAGATGTGAACGAAGCTGCAGTTATTCCTGGGACTTTAAGTTTCCTTTCGTATTGGTTTTAATTAAAAGAGCGCATGGAGCAAGAGTGAAGTGGCTGCACCAACATTACACTCTGGGAACTCTCTGGATGTTATATGCATCTAAATATACATATATACATACAGACAGCAAACACTTTCAGCATAGAGTGTTCAGCCCGCCGTGCCTTTGGTTTGTGGGAGGAAACCAGTTTTCCCAGGGGAGATCACCCAGACTGAGAGCAAACGTGCAGAGCAACACATTTGATTTAACACCTCAACGCTTTAAGCCTTAACTTTTCACCAAATAAACAAATTTACCTCGACATTACGGCACAAAATGAGTAAAATCAGAAGGGTGGCGGATGTAAAGTTAAAGTTGCGCTATCGTGCATCAGCTCTCTGAAATTTTAAAATATGTTTGCACAAGAACCATTTCATGCTCCACTGCAGATTTATTATCCTCCAGCCATTTAAGACACTTTAGTATGAATATTTACACTAAGCAAAAATAAATTTGGTCCGTATGACATTTACTAGTTGTGATTTGAAGTCAAAGCACATTTTGAAGACTAATGTGTCGTATAGATGATTTAGTGCCTCGTAGTGCCATTTTTCTTATCCGACATCAAAATGTGGTCCGCAGTGCAGCCATAGCACAAAACCACAATTTTTATTTCTTATTCAATTACTTGTCTTTTTTGGCTTACCACACAAGTACGAATATAGGATATGTTTTCATGCAGTAAATTGTTCTATCCTGTAATCATGAGTTTTCTTTTTTTTATGTTCTCAAATTGATTTATTTTTTTTATCCAAGTTTATTTATGTTAAAATCGTTTTTGTTTAGAGTCATTTCTGGTAATTATAGAATCAGTATTTAAAAAAAAGAATTATTTCTGCCATGTCTTTTTCCTGCAGCTAACAATCTGGGACCTGAACTAGCTTCTTGAATCAGTCCCCACAATTATTATAAAGAGCACAGCTGTTTGTAGCATTGGTGACTCAAATCAAGTCGTTGCACTAAGGCTCTATTTCAAATCGATGACTCCGGCCTTCTGTGTGAACGGCTTTAGCAGCTTTGAATTAGTTTCTCAAAAGATGGGCGTGTGTCTTCAAAGCCCCTGATTTGGTGCTTCGTGGCTAATGAAGCAGACAGATACTACCCACGTTCGTCCACACAGATTCTTGTTTGGCGAAGGAAACTAGAATCTATCAGCTAGTGGCTTTGAAATGGTGTCATGCTAAATTTATTACCCTACCAAAGTCGTTTTTCTTGTCTTGTGAGTACAGTGTAATAAATCTTTGATTGTATTTGCCAAAGTGGTGAATTTGGAAAGGTTAAAAGTTTTGTTTGACTGAAAATAGGGCAAAGACAACCCTACGCTGTAGCTACTCCAAGAGGTTACCAACAATAATTTATGGACTATTTCAAAATGACCATTCTGACCTTTGAAGTTACAGACTAAAACAAAAGGGTCTCAAGCCAAGAATTAATGTCCTGCAACCTTTATAGCTGGATTACTACAACAGTTGATGATCAGGTTCCGGAGAGGCTGGTGACAAGCCATTCGTTTGATATTGGCGTGTTTTAGAGATGTCCAAGGAAAATAAATGGTGCAAACGCCAGCCAATAGCGTCTGACGTAGCATTGCTCCTATAGATATTACAGCTTCTCAAGCTGCATTTTCTTTTGAATACTTCAAATATGCTCTATGAAAATAGGTTGACTTTTGGTTAGTAATTTGCAATTCTGGCAGAAAAGTGCCAGAATTCAATCTGCTTCTTAAAGCCTGGGATAACTAATAGTAATTTTCTTAATCATATCTCATTGCATTCCACACAGTTTATGGCTTAAAGTAAAAGTGGCTTTGAAATGGTCCTTATGAACGGATACTTTAACAACAAATATGCAGATGAAAATGCCATCTTACAGCTCTCTCCACGTGATGCGATTTTGAACTTCTACGTCTTTGCAACAGGACAAAGCGTCAGTGTTTGAGTTCTGGAGCTCATCCTAAAACTTTCAGAGTGAGTTCAGCTCTGCACTTCAATCTGTTGCCCCCAAGTGGTGATTTCCAGACCAGCACCCTGTCCATGAATTGCTCTCCTGAGCATGGTCCAACTTGAGGATCTGAAGAGACATTTATCTCCTGGACCCTATAGGCACGTATAGCTTCTGGTTTGAGGCTTACTGCAAATATTCCTGTGTGTTTAGACATGCGTGTCGGACAGCTTTAGCTCATGTGCAGCCACTGGCAGGCGGAATAGCCAAGGTTGTGTTTGACTGTTCACTAAAATCACATTTGCGCACACTTGTTTAAGTGTGTGTTTTCACATGTGTTTGTAGGCGTGTGGGCGTGCGTGCGTGTGTTTGTTTTTGTTTTTTTTACTGTGGCGCTTATGCAACCAAAGTAGCCTGAGCTCTTTAACCTTGTCAAAACAGATAAGAGACAAGATCCTGAAAGAAAAAAAAAAAAACAGGTGTTTATTTTCAATCTGTCCAATTCACAAAACATCACGATTAATTTTAGTGTGCTTTTTAACATGTGCCGACACTGATTCTGAAACCCCAGCGATGTGTGTTAAACTTAACTGCAAGCATGATGTTTTATATATCAAAAACAATAATGACCTTTTAGGTGGTTCAAGGTACATTGCATTTTATAATTTGGGGATTCTTTTTAAAAAAAATCAGGTCAGTTCTGTGATGCAAGACGACTCAGACAAAGACGAGTAGACGTCATGTGCTTTAAGAAGATCTCCGCCTTGGATTTTGTTGCCCCTGGGCACATGTGAGCCCATGAGACTCGAGGTGAGAGAACGGCCGGGCCTGCGCAGGGCATGAGTCTCGGTTTAAGGCGCGCGGCAGGAACAGAAGGTGGTGTCTGGGTGCCGTCTGAGGTTTTATTAGAAGCTCCTGTGTGTCTGCGCCAAGAAGCCTGAGAATATCCTGTTTGCTAATGTGCTTGCTTGGATCTCCATATGTGTACCCTTTGACAAAGCATGGCCATGTGGGCTCCAGCTGCAGTTTTTTTGCTTTTTTCCTTTTTCAACATGTGCTGGAAATATGTATTAGCGTTGCATTCACAGCAAACGCATACAGCTTGTATTCTAATTTCTTATGGATCTTTTTTTTTTTACTTAATAAATATTTCTGATTAACTAATTAGGCTCAAGTTGGAGAGAGAGGCTGTTAAAGAGGAAAACAAATCTCTAGATGCCCTTTAAAGAATCTGTATGCTAAGTTTTGTCTATTTTTATTTAAAATAGAGAAACAATAATTCCCTCTGCTACATATACATTATAGTTCTAATAATTTTCTGTATGCTTTTTCTAGGGTCACATGGATTGTAATATATAAAGCTAAGCGAAAATATGTAATGTGTGGTTAATTAATAATAGTACCCATTAAGTAATTATTTCCTTTAGGCTTTATTTCTCTGTGATGTAGATTCAATGAGGAGTCTTTGAAAAAAACTGAGATTTTGTTTGCAGTTGGTGCAGATTCTCCAGTTCCACATCATGATGAGCTTTTTTCTTTCCTTCACGTCCCAAAGATGCTCTTGCACTTTAAATTTACCTACCAATGGAACATTTTAATAAATCCAGGAGTCTATGCATTCTGAAGAGATGAAATCTTTTCTACCACATGTGTGTTCACTGAGCTGTTTGATAAGTGGGATCAGTTGAAATGTGTATGACTGCATTAAAATGATTTTTTATAAAGTGCCTTGCAGTGACGTTTGTTGTGAATTGACACTATATAAATGAACTGAATTGAATTTGAATCTTTCAAAGGATAAAATTTATTTATCAATTGCACAAAACTCCATTGGATTTTTTTCCCCCATTTCCTATAACTTTCTATTTTATGGTATCTAAGAATGCCATTAAAAGCCTAACAAAGGCCTGTTTGTTAGGCAACAGAAACACTTTTTTTGGCAGCTTGATTTTATAGGTTAATTTGAGGCTTAGTACTTCTGCTGCTTTAAGAAAAAAAGCTCTCCCTTTACGTCTTCCCTTTCTCAGATCTAATCTGATTGGTGAATTGATTAGTCAAAAATACAGAAAGCAAAAGAACTGTATTTATTTGGCAGCCAAACCCGACTGGTCCATGTGCTGATTTCTTTTGTTTTTTTGCACATTCAACTTTTTTCAGAGTGATCTCTGGTTTAAATCCCTACTGGATATTCTTTAGTCGTCAGCATGGCTGCTTCCTGCAGTCAAAGAACACAAACACATTTGTGATAAGGGAAAGAAATGTGTGTTTGGCCAATTATTCTTTGTTATAACAATGTTTTTTCGATGCATTTTGTACATTAAAAAAATGTTGCAGTAATTGGTTCCTCTAAATTGCCATTAGCAACGAGTTTGGTAGTTATGTTTTTTTGTGCTGTGAGTTACGACCTGACCGAGGGTGATAAATTATCATGTGTGATGGATGGATGTTTTTTATTCAAACTGTGTTAAAATTGTGACATAAATGCTTTTGCGCACCAAATCCTTGCAATTAATAAAAAGCTAGTTCTGCATGTGACTCTTACTTTGCATTGTCTGAAGAAACAAAGCATACAGACAATTTAATTCATTATTCATTTAACAAATAGGGTCCTCATAAGAGCATGGAAGAATCATCTACAACCACAGCAGATCGATGCCTCGGTTACAGACAGCTGTGGCGTCCCACTCTTCAACCAGCCTGAACCAAACACCCAAAACGTCTCCACAAATGTTCAGTGGGGTTAGTAATCAAGTAGTAACCTGAGTACTAAGAAAACACTCCTGAAAGCAAGTGTCTGCAATCTGCTCCAAGAGAGAATTAGAGAGCAAGAGTCAAACATCTATGCACTCAAACAGAAACAGTGTGACACAGAAATGACAGAGAGTTGTCCCCGAGAAAAACAGCAACAGCAAAATAAATCTGGAATGACTTATGAGTGTGTTCACACTAAACGCTACCAGCAACAGAGGTAGAAACACGGCAACCTCAAGGCAATAAATATTTGTGGCTGCGCTGAGATGAAGTGACAGTAGCATAAACTGTATCCTGACCGAGAAACAAACAGTTCCCTTCCAAAGCAAACTGGAAGGAGTAATTTGTCATTTTTGCAGCTTTACCTTACATCCAATCAGAAGTTTGATATCGACTGATTAAATGTGAGATTTAATCAGTCGATAAATCTCACATTTATCGACTGATTAATGTGAGATTGAATGCACAGCATTCAATCGTTGTGCATTGAATGCATGATTTATCTGAAGTTCATGGTGTAATTCAGCTTTGTATAAGTCTGAACCAGATTACCAGCAACTTTGAAATTAGATTTTCATATAAGAGAAACTGCTCTTTTCTCTAGTTAGACATTTATCTATTTGAAAAACTTACGTATAAATCCATTTTTATTGCCCGTGTCATAAAATATATTCATAACACAGCTTGATACCATTATCCCAGCAACTGATTTAAGCAGTTAAACATTCTTGGCACATCCTCAACTTTCAGATATGGCAAAACAAATGAAAATGTTTATATTAAAACCACTCATAGGTGGAGATGAGCAATGAGTGTAGAAATATGTTATGATTTATGGGAAAGGTCCTCAAGGTGTTACAATAGTTTTGAGACTGAAATAGGAAATTTGACATTTCACCATCAGCTGCTGGAAATGTTTTCCTGTAATGAAAACATTTCAATGCAAGGTTTTCCACTTGGGGAAAAAGACCTTCCTTCTGTCCAGTTTGACAGAATATTTTATTAATTAAGCACCAAAAATGCTGAGCGGATTGTCGCCTTAAAATGTAACTATTTTTCTACAGCTCTCGTGAAACAGAGAAGCTTTTCAACTTCAGTTTCACTTTTCAGGTGAGACGTGCAAGAAGTAGACCATAATGAGGCGATGTAAGTAAAGCAAGTAAAATTCAAGAAATTCTTTTCGAACCCAGAGACAGCAGGAAAACAAGTGATTAACCTAACATTATATTAATCTTATTTCCAGAAATGGTTGAAAAACGTATTGTGGTTTGCCAAATGGCTCAGAGATAAAGGAACACCATATGGAGATTTGGCACTGCCTGGTTCAGCTCCTGCTCCTGGTCTATTTGCAGCATGTCTTCCCTTCTCTCATGTCTAAATATCGTATTGTTTGACTTTCCTAGTCCCTTTTTTTTATTCTCCGGTTTGATTCACAGCCTAATGAGGGTTCTGCCAATTCACAACTGTTGCAAATGCAACTGTTGAGTTTCTCATGAACGTATCTTTGATGTTCCATTGAAGAGATCTTGAGATCTTGCTTTGTGGCCTGAAACTTTAATCAAAGTTCTTCACAACTTTCACCCATCCACTCTGAAATCCTTCACTTTTCTGATCCTGTTTGTTCGCTACATTCTCTAATAAACTTTTGTGGCCTTCACAGAACGTAGTTTATATATATATATATACGCAGCTGCATTATTTACTGAGTAAATAATGCAGCTAACTAGTAAATTTTCCTAGTTAGATAACTTCTGGAGGCACTTGGTGGCGCCAGATTTTATTTATGGGTATCAGAGTCAAGGCAATGGAATGCAAGTCCAAACCCTGCTTCTCGGATTCTTGTTTGTGACTGTTGGTGTTGCTCGTAAAAACCCCAAATAAATGTGCTGAAGTTTGTGGTTTTAATGTGACAAAATGGGGAAAAAGTTCAAATGATATGATTAGTTTTTTGCAAAGTGACGGTATGCCAAGCAAGAGTCAGAGGAATGAAAGTTTTCCACAGAAAAGGAGAATGTTATGCAAGTAGCGTACCAGAGAACTGCGACCAATTAGATCCAGGTGTCGGTTCTCAGCGTAATGATGTGCTGAAAATCCACCCACAAAAACAAACAAAGGTTTTGGTCCACAGTACTTTCATTACTTATTGTTTTTTAAAGTGATTCTCCCTCTTTTCCAAAAACTCTTCCAGAGATTTAGCAAGTTAGAACAGAAATAAAGGGTCAATGGTCAGAATCGTGATTTAGGCTCGCACATATGGGATCAATTGGACTTGCTTAAAAACCCGATAGTGAATATTTTTACTTGTCATAAACTGAACAAACGGGAAGAAGAAATGTTTGCCTCCAGTGTTCTGCAAGTCTGCTTTTGCTGTTTTTATGTCTTTTCTCCGTCAGAATTTCCGAAGCCTGGCTCGCAGGCTGCGGATTAATTTATTCATGTTGAGGAGCAGCGTCTGGGCTGCGAACCTGCCAAAGATGATTTTCACATTTTTCCATAAAGCTTCGTCTCCATGTCGAAGATTTTTCCATAAACAGCCCCGCAAACTTGGTTTTTGCTTCCAAACAAAACTAATGACCGTTTGTGAAGAGGCGCACTCGCAGGTAGACTGAAGCTGTTTTAGAAAACTTCTAGGCGAAAGGAAGATCATTTTTTTCTTTTAAACTATTCAATATCTATTGCCTCACCTAAGCTCAATTGTTTGAGCAAAGGGTTTTTTGATGATGGTCCCCCCTTACGCTCCCACTGATCACGCCCTGACTCCCGTTCGTTGAGCCTCCCATCTTCCCCTCCTCTTTCTCCGTCTGTCTCTCCATCAATACCCGTCACTCCTCCCCCTCTCCTTCTTTCTCTCTGATTTTCTCCAGAGACTTTCAGTTTTTGAACACCACATTGTTCTTTCCTCCCGGCCCTCTGCTCAAAAAAAAAAAAAAAAGAGAAGCACAGGTAAGCTTGCATGGATTTGAGATTTCCTCTTTGAATATTCCATTTTATTCCTGTTTTCCGGATGGGAGTGCTGGGGCTGCAGGGCACAGGCTGCAGCAGAGAAGGCAAAAATAATTTCTGCATGCCTGAAAAATGACTCCTAAAAGTTTGATGATTTTGTATTTTGACAGTTTAGTGTGAAATGAACATGTTTCTATGTTTGGACAATGCCTTTGTTTGGCTTTGAAGACTAATTCCTCATTCTTGGATCCAGAATCTTTCTGCATTTCCACTGGGTCTGGAATTAATCAGTCTGGAAATACCTTAACAGCAAACCTGATTTTGTACATCTGCCACGTAATAAAACAGTATTTTTGTTGTTGACTGCCTTTAACTTTGAGCTCCAGTAATGTTTTCAGAGTAGTAAAGAAAAGTTACTCATTTGCAGTTTGTTAATTTCTGGAACATTCTGGATTTGTTTGGTTTTATTTAGGCTTTAGATACAATTACTTTACAACGGTGTTCAAGGACTACGACTCCCTCATCTGCTTTATATGGAGTCATATGTCAAAATACATTGAAGTGGGTGTGGCCACTGTGTATGTTGTGCAGGCTTCACAACTTTTTTCATCAGCTACAAAGTGTTTACGTCTTTATTTTCCCACTGTTTTTTACTTTCATTATTAATACATGAGTTCTAAAAGAGCAAAGGTACTTTTTTATTTCAAAAAGCATATTTTGCCTGCTTAACTTCCTTCTACAGATGTTTCTCAAATTAGAACGTGTAAAAAGTGTCTCAATAATTCAATTATGGTGAAATGCAGAGTATCATTACACACAGGGGTATAATTAAGTAATGTTTTGTTGTTACTGTTAATCAGCTAAAAGCTAATAAAAACCCCAAATTAAGTTTTGTTTTTACATTAGAATATTACATAATGCTAATACGATTGCATAACCTTCCTAAAATGATGGCCTAGGTTTTGTTTTTGTTTTGTTTTGTTTGCCAAAAGGTGATTTAGGCAAAGAAAAAAAATTAATAATAAATAAATCACTTTTGAAATAAATGACTGAGGCCATTACTTTAGGAAGGCGATCATTTGGAAAAAAAAAATATATATTTTTACAAAAAAATTATCCTGGAAACTAATGCTGTATAATGTACAGCATATGCATCAAGCCTTGGCCAGCGAATTAGTGCACCAGCAATTACTGCAGTATGGCATGGAGGTGATCAGCCTGTGACTCTGCTGAAGTTTTAATAGCTACTTTTAACTCATCTCCATTGTTGGATCTTATCTGTCTCTTCTTCCTTAAACCAGTCTGTGTGTAGCGGCTCTTGAAACACAGACTCCATCTGCAGTCTTGTACAATCTCTTGAACAATCCCTCCGATCTTTTACTCTACTGCACTCAACTTTCTACTAAAACTCTTCTTCATCTTTAACAATGATCTTCTGTGACTTAACCTCCCTGTGGAGGGCGTAAGTGACTGTCTGCTGAGCAACTACTTTGAGTAGGCCACTGCCTGCCCCTATCATAAAACCATTTCAAGTTTAAATTTAATTAATTGGCAAATGCTTGGAATATGTAATTGTGTAATGATTATTAGCGTCATACACCAAACTGAATGCCGATTTTTTTGCTTCCTGAAAATTGCTATTAATTGATATTCATCTGTAGAAGAGAGGTTTCTTTCACCTTTCTTGTTTTCAACTAATGTAACCTTATTGTGTTTTTTTGCCAGCTTCTCTTTTTTCTTTTCCTGTCCACAGAAGCCATGTTTCCTCTCCATGTCACCCTCTTGGTATTACTGGCCAACATCGCCCGGTGCCAGTATTACGACTACGACTACCAGCCTGTTTCGATGCTTGGGCCGTCAGGGCCAAACTGCAACAAAGAATGTGATTGCCCAATCAATTTCCCAAGTGCAATGTATTGTGATAGCCGCAAGCTAAAGTTTGTCCCTGTGGTTCCCACTGGGATCAAGTACCTGTACCTCCAGAACAACTTGATTGAAGAGATCAAGGCAGGAGTGTTTGATAATGTCACTGACACCCTGCGCTGGCTGGTGCTCGACAACAATCAGATCACCAACACCAAGATAGAGAAAGGCACAATTGATAAACTGACGGCCCTGGAGAAGCTACTCTTCAGCTTCAACGAGATCACAGAGGCAGTCGTTCCTCCCTCAAAGTCCCTCGAAGAACTGAAGCTGACGAACAACAAGTTGTCCAAGTTTCCGTCTGGACTCTTGAATGACAAGGAGAATTTGACCTCCGTCAGCCTTCAGCACAACGAGCTAACCTCTGAAGGCGTCGCAGACGCATTCAAAGGCCCGAAGAAGCTGCTGTCGTTGGACTTGAGCCACAACAAGTTGAAGAAGCTGCCAGCCGGAGTCCCGAGTTCGCTGGAAATTCTCTACGCTGATTATAATGAGATCGATAAAATCGGAGCAGGGTATCTGAAGAAGCTGCCCACCCTGCGGTACCTGAGGGTCTCCCACAACAAGCTGCAGGACTCTGGGATTCCTGCTGGGGTGTTCAATGTGACTTCGCTCTTGGAGCTGGATCTGTCGTTCAACAAACTTCAGTCGATCCCTGAGATCAACGAGCAGCTGGAGCAGCTCTACCTTCAGGCCAATGAGATCAACAGTAAGTTTATGCTCTGCATATGAAGCTATTTCAGCGCAGAATGATGAAACATCTTCATAAACTTTGTTTTAGATGTTAGTCGATAAGTCTAATCTCCGGCAGAGCCTGTCTGAATGTGAGCTGCCATCTTACAACGGATTATTTAGTCATTTTGACATACAAATATTATTTTCCTGCAAAGAGTAAAAAAAAAAAAAAAACACCTTTTGAGATCTCCCCACAAGATAAAAGGTTTTTGTTTCTGTTGGTTATTAGCATTTGAGTTAAGTGGAAATGTTGGATCAAGAAACAGACAGGAAACAGAGTTACACTTACTTGACTTGACAGAACGGATCGGTGTTGGTCATTTTGAACTTTTGCCATATCATACTTCTGCAGTATCAGTTGTTTCATAACCAACTTTTTCACATATGAAAGCAACATTTTGTTCCAACTATCCATCAATCAGAACACATCATTGCAATTAACTGTAAGAAAATGGAAATGTGGGATCAGCATGACGTCACTCAGAGTTATTTTGGTTTGATCACGAGTTATAATCTTTCACATTTCCAGGAGTCAACTGTCCCAAGTAATGATCAAAATCATAATTGACAGAAATAGGAAGCAATATAAAACATTCATAAAATGATTATTCTGTATGTGAGACAATAATTCATCAAAATATTTACCTCCCAAGAGAAATATATATTGTGATTAAGATCATGGATACAAATATGTTGATTACAGGTAAGAAATGTAAGTATGTTGGAACAAAATTAATCTACTTATGTACCAAATAGTAATCCAAATCAATAAAGAGGGGAATTAACCCAAAGTTAAAAGGGAGATCTCGACAAAACAAGAAAGTGTGGGGTTTTTTTAGGTGGGGAATTAAAATTAATCTGATAATCTTAAGATAGTTGAATATTTAAAGCAAATATTCAAATATACAGATACAGTCAGTCTATCGTTCAAACCCAATATTTCAATAAAATCATTCAAATCAGATCACAAAGCTTACAACAGGTTGACAGTGATAAGAGTCATAACATTATTTAAAGGATGTAGCGGAAGACAAGATTCAAATGTAATATTTGGGAGGATTCCAACGTTCATCACCTGTTTTCGGTTCCCCACAGAGTTCGATCTGGCGAGTTTCTGCAAGTTCACAGGACCGCTGAACTATTCACGTCTCAGACACCTGCGTCTGGACGCCAACAACGTCACGCACACCGACATGCCCCCCGAGTCCGTAAACTGCCTGCGTCAAGCTTCGGACATCATGTTTGAATGAGGACTGCCGACCGGTCCAAGAGTCCACCATCTGCTGCCATGACAGCGTCAACCCAAAGCCTTCGTGGATCAAGACCCCTCATACGTCTGTGCACTTATTGCAAGCATTAAGCAAATATGAAATATTGCTCTCATCTCCATTCGTCTGCTGTCACAATTTTACTTTTCTTTCAAAATATACATTCGATGAAGAAAATGTGTGATTTCATTGGAAACACAGTAAAGCAGGAGACAAATTAAACATTCCAGCTTTGTATATAAATATGCCAAGTATAAAATACATTGGAATGTCTTACTTTCTTGAATATCATAATTTAGTTATAAAGTAATTTTGTAATCTGTCTTGTATGTTCCATGTTTGTATGTTAATGATATGTAGCACAATCCAGATAGACATCCTCAGATTTCAGAGTGTAATGTAAGCAAATGTGAAATAGCTGAGCTGATTCACAGCAGCCATATTTCAGCATCTTGAATGTATCAAAGTGGACAAAAAGGAAAATACCAGAGTTGTGAACTCACAGCTGCCTGCTTTAAAATTTACTTCTTTTTTTTTTCATATTAACAGCTTAAAGACCCACAATTGTATTTGTTTTGATCAACAAAATGCCTTCTGTACAAAAAAAATACTTTTTGAAGCAAGCAGTAAGTAATATGCATTGCTATTGTGCGTAAAGTTTCATCCTTTGTATTCTTGTAATAGGAAATAAATGTTCAATAACTCATATCTGGAGTCCTTTTTTGCATTCAATGGAAGTTATTATGCACCACACTGATTAGTGTACTTTTACAGCTTTTGCAGTTTTAAGCCACAATAAATGTAGTTACATCAGTATTATATTATGTGGTAAAATTAGGATATTTTCAGGGGGTTTTTTGTATTGTGCCTGATTCTAACTCCCAAAGTTATGGAGGCTGTCTTCAACCAAAAAAAATAAAATTCTGTCTTGGAAATAATTCTAAGGGTAAAAAAAAATATCTTCTTGAAGACAGTATGTTTGAGATGATGCCTTAATTCATCCACAAACGTAAATTAGCCATTCAGAGGCTTACAGCAAAGGCATCATGGCTTCACCAAACTGTTCAAACAGATCAGCAATCTCAGTGTAAATAGACTTCAGACTTTAAAGAAAGTGAAAAGAAATCTTAAAAAAAAAAGGAAAAGTCTCTCATTATAATGACATTTAGTAAATACAAATAATTTCATGGATTCTGACATAAAACAGTAAACTTTTAGTCTGATATAATGACAAACTATGAAAAGTCTGATTTGCATCTCTTGATATAGAGTGAAAATATTTTTTTTTTTTACTTAGGATATGATCCCTATTTCCTTGGTTGAGGTAAAGGCTCCCCTTTATGTTAAATGAATTTTAACAACACTCACCAACACTCCAAATGATTGAACAACAAAAAACTATCCCTAGGCGCAGCATAGGTAGATCTCATCCCAACTCACTTAAAATGAAACTAGCTATGAAGTGAAGCACTTAGACCACTATCTCCTGAAATAAATCTGTATTAACTACTTCTGCTGTAACCCTCAGAAGAGTAAAAAAAAATAAAACATCTGCGTTCTCCACATTTACATCATGTTACATGTTTGCTTTAACAACTGCTTCTATATTTCACATGTTTTCATACAGTCATTTGCACCGATTCTAAATCTAGGGCAATTTCCTCCTTCTCCCTCTGCCGTTGCTCTTATTTAAAATCCAGGAGTAAAGCTCCTGCTGTCTGTGTCTAGACAATAAAGTCCTTCATGAAGCGGTAAGCCTCAAATCTTCCCACTTCAGACAGCGAGTGAACGTACAATCAGCTTTTGCCGTTCGGCGGCCCTCAAAGTTTATCCTCCAGTCCAGACCATCTCCAGCTGTTCTCCCTGTTTGCACTCGTTTTCTGCATCCATCCATCATCCCCCTCATCTGTTCTCCATCTCCTTTTTCAGATTTCCTTTCACTTTTTTCTTCTGTCATCATGTAATGTTTTCTTAAACATTTGCTTCTTTTTTTACGTGAATATTTTTGTTACATTTTAAATATTCACATTTGCTTAGTTTCTAATTAGAAAAGTAAAAGATTTTTACTAAAAAAAGAAAGGTAACTGTTAGAGTCTAGGGAATGTAAATAGGCTGTTTTACAGCACGTCCCATTAAGATGTGTAAAAGTCTTAAAATAAATTATGGTTATGGAGAATTTCTCTGCTACGGATGAGCTCTGGAGATTTTATTTACCTTCCTTACAGTCCTATTTCTAGGTAAATTTGAGCAAATTTGGCTCTTTTATCATCATCTTTTGTCCAAGTTTCAGTAATTTAATCTTTCTGATAATTGTCAAAACGGTTAAATTACTAGATCATTGCAATTTTTTTGGGATTTTTCGCTCATAAATCTATTGTTTTTCATTTGAATTTTACAGGGTGTACTTGAATCTGGAAAAAAGTTGAAATGGTTTGTCTATGTTTTGCACACTGTGTTCATGCTTTCGAAAGAAAAAAAAGCATTTATCAAGCTAACAAAAATCTCTTTTAACAAGACATTTTGATCCAAGCTGATGCAAAATTTACCAAGACCTCAAGGTTTTAGCTTCCATTAAGAACAATTAAACAGTCATTTAAAGTTTCTGCAAGGGAAAAATCCTGTCTGAACATTGCATTTGACAAAAATCCTTTCTACTTGAGGATTTGGGGGTAGTGGGACAACAAATATTAGCCTTGGGTAGCAGCAAAAGAGGGACGGGTAACTCCTCTACAACCTCACCTGTCAGCTTAATATTACACCCCAAGGCCTGTTCGCTAAAACCGAGCCATACACCGGTCTAGTACCCATTCCCCAGTTATGAGTCAAAAGCAAATCCTCCTTTAAAAAAAAAAAATGGTTTATTTGGGAGGGGTTCCAGCACTTTATGCCTCTGAAGCCAACTGACTGCTGAAGATTTTAGAATAAAAAGTTGAAAGAGGTGGGAGAAAAACTGCTGGGCTGGCAGAAAATGTTAAGTGACAATTTCTGAAGGGACATCCCAGCTCACAGTCGTCCTCCCACCGACAAGACTTGCTCTGGCCATTCGGGTCAACCGGTGAGCAAGGTGTTGCATGAAGATCTAACAGCAATTGAGGTCCAATCACTGTCTGCTGGGAGAGAGGACAATCATCACCGAGACTCTGGAGAGGCGCGTTAGCCAAACCTCACCTGTCTGCAAACAGATCCCTCACTTCACCTGGGAAAGTAGGTAATAATGTTAGTTTTCTTATTTTGTGATAAATTTTGTTAATTGTTGTTGTTAAATTTGTATAGTGGTGGGACTAATGTAAATTTTTGTTTTAGCTTTCATCGTCTGACCTTCATGTCAAAACTGAAAGGCAAGATATACAATCTCTTGACTAGTTTTGAAATCTAAATCTTAGGTGTTTTTTACATATTGAAAAAACAGTAAGATTCAACTTTGCTCCACTTTTCAAACCTACTATTGTAAATTTTTCCAAACAACATGGGTCAGTGAAATCCACCCTTATACAATAATTACCCATAAACTGGGTTAACTTCTCTCAACTCTACATATAACGATCCCTGCTAACAAACTCCCACAGTTTTAAAACACAGGAAAACTGGATGCTGTTCTGCAAACTCATACTGTGCACATGAAGGCTGTTGTGTAATTATAATAACTGGCTCAGTGTAAAAGATCCTGGCAGGAAATTAGTACTATGAGAATCCTCAGCATGTGTTTCTCTTTAGTTTTCTCAGGCACGATGTTGCAAGTATTTGTTTTCAGTAAATATGCGTTTCATTTTACAGACACAGTAAAGCTGTGACTCACTGTTCAGCAGCAAATCTTGCACACAAGGTTATTTTTTAAAATGTATTTTACTTTTTTCTCAGACCTGGTCTCGGTGGTATCAGTTCTTGGTAGTTTTTGCACATTCCTGACATCCTGCTGAGCTTAAACCCAGCAGAACTTAATTTGATGAGCAATCTGGTTGACCCTCAATGAACTCTGCGATTCGCGGGTTTGGAAATCTGAGTGAAAACATGTTATCAGCATTCAGGGCACACATGAATGTGCTGCCGCTCAACTGCCTGCAAAGCAGTTCTGATGTCTCTGTAGCTAGTAAAGTTAAAAATGTCATGATAAAGGTAAACATGGTTAAGTCTGGAGTGCAAAATCCATTAACATGGCAACTTTAAGTGTGAAATTTACCAGCAGCAAACTCTAAATGCCATCACACAGCCAGCAGGACGAAGGAGTTGCATCAAGCTAACCTTAGCAGTGAGGTTTTATGAAGTAGATAGATTAATTAGAAGAGCTGTTGTTAACATATCAAAAATCTTCTTAGTAAGATTCTTCTCATGTTACTCCTAATTAGCAAACCATTGTGTCAAAAAAAAACCTCTTTACTTTAATTCACATGTGAATTGATGAATCCGCTCTACTGAAACCCTATAGAGTTGTTTCCAGTATAAAATTTGTTGGGGTTTTTTTCCAGAAAATCCAGTTTTAGATTATTAATCCATTATGCAATCTTCCAAATTTGCATAGATCAATTACCACAAGACGAACTGGAGGAACTCTAATGGGCTTGCACTGCCGATCAAGGATAAGTGTTGCTCCTATCCTCACAGGTTGGCAGGGATTATCTCGCATTTGATCCTTTGCCGTCATCGTCAGAAATTAGCACAGTCTCACGCCTGCATGTTAAAAGGCCATGAAGCCTGATGTTAACTCAGCTCTGCAGAAGAATTTGCATCTTATGCCTGAAGCAAAATCTCGTAAACTTAAGTATGACCTCAGTCCCGTAAAACCATTACCTCTTGCGCCAGCAGCTAATGTGTTCAACTTAGACTTTTTTTGTTTTTTTGATGTTATATTGGCTCATCTGGGCAAAATAACACATCCCAACATCCAAAAACCTGAAATCCTCCTAAAATTAATATCAAATTGAATTCACTTCACAAGACAAACTGTTCAAAATTATATCAATTATATGGAATTTAGTCAAATCAATCTGGCATATTTTAACAAATTTGGTTCTATTCAGGTCAATTTAGATCCAGTTACATGTGCATTCCAGTTCAATTTAAATCATTGCATGCCAACTGGTAAAATGTTACGCAACGTAGGGATCCCAACTGACTCTAACTTTGCAGCAGACAGGAGCCAGTCCATTTTAACAGGAAAAAACCTCCAGCAGAACCAGGCTCAGTATGAGAAGCTGTTTGCTGAAACTGATCGGGAGTCAAAAGGATAGGAAGTATTTTCAAGTATTGGGCCATGACTACTCCAGGAGTTAAGTGCAGTAATAGTTCAGCCTATTACTTAATTCATGAAAGAAACACTAGATCAGGAACACTTCATTGGAGAAGGAAAAACAAAGAATATGCAGTGTTTGGCAACAACTCTGCCTTCAATTACTCCATTCAGGAAAAGGGACAGAGGTAAACACAGCATCATTCAACCAGTTGTACTTTATTTGGGAAGAAAACCAAATTACAGATTGGTGATTTCAGCAACGGCTTCAACATTAACTCAGGTTGCAGTATCACTAGACCAGGAATACTTTCTATAGAAAAGCATAACGGTTAACGGAAACAACAGCCCCAGCCAGTGACTCCATTGAGGAAAAAGACATAGTTAAACACAAAATCATTGGTTTAAGGAGTACTTCCATCAAAAAAAAAAAAAGGTAATAAAAGCAAGATATTCATTAATGACTGACTAGGAAAGACAGTCACTAGATCATATTTATCTGGGAAAAAAACTTTATAGGCAGCCATTGCAAAAAGAAATAGAGAGAAGCATTTGAAATCAGCAGAGTGGAAAATTACCACACAGGAATTCATGACAAATGAAATGAGGGTTTAATTTGTTATGAAACCCTCATTGTTTTTATAGCTGTTGCAATAATATCAGTTACATGTACTTTTTTTTTCGAAGTTTACCCTTCGGCATTGACCATGATGTCCTGTTCTTATAGTCCTGGCAGACAGACTGTCTTGTTGGATAACTTTTAAACTCTGTTTAGATAATTTCCATGTTGGGATACAGATGTCTCTACCCATTACACTGACTTTGTGTTTAGACACTACGTTCACTGTTGTCTGTAAGCAGATAAACTTTGCAACTTGCAGAGTAATTGATCCTGATTGCCCTCTCAATAACTTACCCACAAATGTAGCTTAACAGTTGATAAGGGGCACTGGATTTATTTACGATCGGTCATTCCTGCAGGAGGACGAAGGGCTGTCCATGTGGACATTAGAAATCCAAGAACAAGTACATCTAAGCAAAGTGGGCCATGTCACTAAGCACTAAAAATACTTAACAACCCGTACAACTCTAGAAGATTATGGCCCCCTTTGTTAGGGTCATCTGATTGGCTAAGAAGGGCTTTAAGGTCATCCTGATTGACAGGTTGGCACATGTTGAATGAAACAGGCTCTGGTACAAATACGGGGAACTAAGACGAGCATCCCCATCATTTCGGACCACTCTTCATCACTTACTGAGGAAGGACATTGCAAAGAAAACTTTAGAGAACTAAAGGTAAGATGAGCTTCTGAAAAGAAGAGAGATTAGTCATGCTTCCCTGTGATTATAGGTGGAGATGTTTATTAGAATGAAACTCACGATTCTGTGATAGAAACAGATTTGTATTCCATTTGTCGTTGATGTTTTGTCTACCAGGCCCATTGATGCTCGGTGGAATGACATTTCCCCCATACTGCCACACCTTGTGTACAAACTAAAGTCAAAAGCTTTGGTCTTTCTGACCACAGGCACAACTCTGAGAAAGGGGTGATTCAGCTTTGTCTTTGAAGTGAGCTCATCCAGGGAAAAGTATGCCCTATGCAAAATGAGTTCCAGACAAACATGGAGCGCATCAAGAATTTAAACAAGCAACAGATGGCAGCTGAGACAAATCAAGCGAAAGTTTAAAGGGGAGGACTGACAGGAGCCGACAAGACCTCCACTAGACCTTGTTCTTTCTTTGTGATTTTTGCTTTTAATGCTTCTTTATGAGCATGTTTACAGTCAGTCACTGAACTCTAATCCCTACAAATTGCACATTTCTTTTTTTTTGTATGTCTCAATACATCAGCTAAAAAAGTTGTGCAGTAAGATTTGTAGTAAGGTTTTTTCCAATTACAACTGAACAAGAAGCATCTTTTTACTGAGGGGATAAATCTTTGACTCGTCTAAAGCACTTAATGTTGATCCAGTCTTTTAACCTCTGCTTTTGGAAGATAAATTAATAACAGGATGATGACACTTTAAGAAACAGATTGCTGTCTTTAACATTTAGCTGATGCTGTATCTGATGCTGGTAAAGTCCTCACATCAGCAAAGTCCCTACAGAAGATTTGATTGCTCAAAAGCAACTAAACTAATGAAATTTTGGTTTCCTATTTGACTACAGTAAATGTGTTATATTTTCTCTTTCAAACATAGGTCAACATGGCTGGTCTCCAGAAGATTTTGGTTGTTTTGTGCCTGGCAACACGAGCCATCAGCCAGGACCTGCCTTACGAGGAACTCCTTGCCCAAATACAAGCCTGCCCTAAGGAGTGCAACTGCCCCCAAAACTTCCCTCGAGCGGTCTACTGTGACAACAAAGGGCTGAAGAGCATCCCTAAGATCCCCCCTTACACGTGGTATCTCTATCTGCAGAACAATCTGATTGAAACGATGCCATTAGATGCACTGCAGAATGCAACACAGCTGCGTTGGATAAATCTAAACCGCAACAAAATTACAAGTGACAAAGTCGGCGAAGGTGTCCTAGGTGGGATGAAACATCTGGCCCACTTGTACATGGATGATAACCTTCTGTCTGCTGTTCCTTCACCACTGCCAGTCAGCCTGGAGCATCTACGCCTCTCTCGCAATCGCATCTCCAAGATTCCCGCCGGTGTGTTTGTTGACCTGGACAAGCTACACTTGCTGGATCTCCAGGGGAACAAGCTGATGGACGACGCTGTCACTGAAGTGAGCCTAAAGGGCCTCACCAGCCTGGTCCAGATCAATTTAGCCAAGAACCAGCTGAGTAGCATGCCCCTTGGACTGCCGCCTACCACCACCCAGCTTTTCCTCGATGGTAACAACATTGAAAAGATTCCTGTTGACTACTTCAAAAGTTTGCCCAAAATGGCATTTCTGAGGCTCAACCACAACAAGCTCGGCAGCGCTGGTGTTCCAAAAGATATTTTTAATATCTCCAGCATGCTGGACCTGCAGTTGTCTCACAATCAGCTGACAGAGGTTCCAGTCATTCCCTCAGGCCTTGAACACCTCTACCTTGACCACAACAAGATTGCAAGTAAGTGTTAGCTGAAGAAAAAGTGTTTTGGGAATCTTGATTTGTAGAACATGAATCTAAATGTCTTGTTGCACTTCTACTTGCTCTTTTCTAGGTGTGAATGGCTCTAGTGTGTGTCCCGTTTCTGTTGATTCTCTGGATGACTCGACGAACGACGGCGTGCCAAGACTTCGCTACCTCCGACTGGATGGCAATGAGATCAGTCCACCGATTCCCAGGGATGTCGTCATGTGCTTTCGTCTCCTTAGGTCTATTGTTATCTAAACAGAAAACCAATAATGTGTTGTAAGCTAAATTACTTTCCGCACAACTATTGAAATGTTGTTCCAGTCAATGAAACTTGAGAAGTCATCTACAGACATTAAGCTTTCCATTGTTTCATCTTGGAAAGTCTTTCAAGTGAAAAAAGAAATAAAATCTGAAAAAAGCACACTGATCAATAGATGTTTTTGATATGATATTTGCTGACCACTAGCTGTGCCTTATGTCAGTGAAGATACCGTCTGTAGACCCCTGAACTTGTGTGCAAATCAATACAGAATGGGATATGGTGAGATTTGGGACTGAATTTCCAAAAGTTGCAAAATATCCATATTCTCTGTATTTTTTGTTGATGTTGTGTTTTGTTTTGTTTTTTGACACTTTATATTTGTAGATTTGGTGTTTTTATTTGCTTTCTAAAAGACAACCTGTCAAGTATGCAGAAATATATAAACTGTTGGTAATTTATTTTTATTTAATACTGGGTAAGAATTTGAACCCTGTGAATACTCATGGCCAACATTACTTCTTGTTTTGTACACAAAAATGTGAATATTTGCCAACTTATTTTTAACATTCTGGTATTTTTTTCTGAATACATTGTGTAAGGAATTTCATCTTAAATTATCTTCAATAAAACTTAGAATGAATATGTGATCATGTAATTGTGTTGGGTTTTTTTTATTGTCACAACACTTACATAAAGATTAAATGTCTACCATAATTTGCCATTTTTGGTGTGTCATATAGGTTTCATTAGAGTATATCACATAATATGACTAGCGTACCTTTATATACTTATCTCTGTTATTGTTCTGTCCAGTTGTCTGTCAGTTTCACCAGTTCTACAAAAAAAAATCATTGCATAATTTTGTCTACAAAGTTCATACACAATACAGAAATAGATTTTGAGCAACAGCATTAGCATGCTAGTGTTAGCATAACACTGACAGCAGCAGCAGAAGGGGAATTCATTAAAGGCTGTCACTGATTGTGTCACATCAGAACCATGGTTGTTTTAGATGAAGTAAGTACATATAAATGTAGAATGAACACCAGATAAATACAATACTAGCTTTTAATAGTTTAGTACACAATACAACTACACTAGCTGGCTAACTAGTCAGACTATCTGCAAATATAATCTGCCTGTGGTCAGCAGTTTAACACAGATACAGAGAGAGTTTTTCTAGCCAGAAATATTACTAAACAGAATGTTTTACTGTGGCAACCAAGGAAAAGTTGTTTTACACACCATAATATTCTAGTTCTGCCACTGCTTGAACCTCAAATTGTACAATAACTGTTTGCAGTGGAAAACTTCAAAAACACTTAGCTGTTTTGATTTTTTCCAGAAAATCTCAAGAGATTTCGCCAGGATTAGGCATCATAAGCCATTTGAGTCAGGCTAGCTGTATACTTTTACTGCTGGGCAGCTAACATTAAACAGAGCCATCATGAACACTTTAACGAGATCAACTTAGAGCACTTCATGTGTCATACAAGTTACTCTGTCATGCAATCTATCCATCGCCCTCTCAAGAGATGGTACTTTGAAGATTTAATTTGATCCTCTTCCTCATTTAGAAACTTCAAATAAAACAAAAAAAGCTTCTGGATAGAAATCTTAGCTCATATAGCAGGTGCAGACAGATTTCCAGCTTTCCCACTCCATCCTTTGTCTCTCACTCATCAAAACGTCTAGAGTTACCGTGGGATGAGTGGAACAGGCAGCATGTTGAGACAAAACTCTGGGGAAATGTGTGTGTGTGTTCTCTTACCACTTTAAAAAAAGGACTTAAAAAATCCTGACAGCCTTAATGAATCTACTTCACTTACATCAATGTGAGTAAAGCAAGCCAATCTTGTAATCTTTGAAAACTATCAGAAATTAAAATTATTTTACTTCTCCACTGAATTATCATTTAATAGAAGAAGGGCTCATTTCTGCTTTTTTCCCCAACTGGAGAAAAATAGAGTATTACGTTGAGGAATGAGGACTGAAACAAGAGAGGGCCAAATTTTGGAGGCTTCAGGGCATTTCGTATCAAAAAACACCACATATGGTGCAAGGTTTCAGTCTTTTGTCCAACTAGATCTATTGTTCACTTCTCTCATTGGGACTGGATTGGTTTTTCAATGATTCAGAGGTAATAGATCCTGGAACACAGACACCCATAAAAAGACAAGGCACAACTGTTTGACATGCATGTTTGTTCAGGATGAACATTGAAAATTCGTTCAGAAAGACCCGAGCTGGGATTTAAACAGAGAATCTTCTTGATGAAAGGCAACTGGGCCCCACCTCGCAACCTTAAACACAAATTGATCTTTTTTGCAGATCAACTTACCATTGAGTGTTATGCGGACAAAAACAATTACTTCCACTGAATCACTACAGAGTGATCAGTTCTGACTTTGATCTGTGCATGGTTTCTCACTGGGTTATCTTGTTGTGTCTGTGTCAGTGCAGCACAGCTTTGAGTAAAGTGTTGTCACCACAAGGTCCCAAGCAGCCAATCAGAAATGGATTTTGGTGCAACTATAGAAAGAAGTTAATAATGAAAAATGTATTATAATGCCAAATAAGAACTTAAAGAAAATTTGTGCAGAAGCAGATTATTAACAGTGACCAAGGTAACAACATAAGCAACATAGTACAACAAAAAGATCATAGAACAACTACTATGTTGAAAGAGTTAAATTAGTGGTTTATTATGACTGAATTAAGAGTCTGCTGAAGTGAACAGGCGTACAAAGTGTCTGATAACCATTTAAAGCTAAGGGGCGATTGCTGCTACACCTTCTTGCTGGAAAAGTAAAATAAAAAGAATTTATCTTGGGTTTCCGTTGATCTGAGCAAGCGACGACGCAAAGAGAAATCTGCTTCACCTATAAAGGAGGGAGGGGATAGACCGTCCTCTGAGCTGGGACTTCCTCTCAGCACCATGCTAACAGGAGCTCCTCACAGAGGTCCCATTGTGCAGAAGGGCCTCATGGATCCCTCGCACATGAAAGCAACACATGCCAGAGTTTCACCTCAGGAAAAGAAGGACAAATATTTCAGTTTGATTCGACAAAAAAAAAAAATACAAGGTACGCTTGTAAGGGATAAGCCACCACTTCCTGGTTTCTCTCCGTTTCCCTTTGTGTCTGAAGTGTGTGTGTCCTGTTTGAGGCGATTGTGCAAGCGGGTGCACGGCACGAGGGGTTGAGGGGGGGCTGCACTCAGAGTGACCAAAAGCAATCGCTCCTGTCCAATCAGTCTCAGTGCCTACCTTCACACATAAGCGGCAGGGCACTCGGGTCCACACAGACCTACACATACACACACACACACACTTACACTTAGACACTTGTCACATCTGCACCCATATTTCCCCCCTACCCCTACCATCACCTACACTCCCTCTTCTTCAAGGCTACCTGTGTGACCTCTCACCATTGGCCAAGTCTCGGAGCCCTCAGCTTCTCCATCACGGCTGAAGGGACCATTCGGGAAAGCAGGAGACAGAGGTAAGCATTCTTAGTGCTGTGTTCATGCTGGTACTGGGGATTAGGCAGGCTGAGGTGCATGGTTAACCCTTTTAAAAACAGTGGCATTCCGGTTTTAAACAGGTGCTGTAACACCAGGTGCTGCTGTTGTTGGGTTAGATGCCTCGCTTTCACGTCACTGCAGTAGTTTTCTTTCATTAACTTTTTACTACTGGTACTTTCATTCACTTATGTGAACTTCAAGAATGGGTTGTAGAGAGATTGGGGCTCATAATTTTAAAAATTGCACGTTTAAGGACCTGTCTTGCTCAAACTTGAAGCTGCTAAATTGCACTTCTTCAACGCAGAAGTCCTCCTAGGCACAGGTGCTTCTGCAGCAAAGATCTTTGGAATGTTGCAAATTCTTTGCATAAATGATTTTTGTGTGCTTTTAACTAAAAGCCTTTACACTCACAAAAACATGATGTTAGTGTGAATGTGGCAGTTTATGCTATAGTCTCCAGCAGAGGGAATATCATTGGGTCTGCTTGAGGCTTCTGAGGGAGAAAAGGTAGAATCGCTGGATATCAGGCATGCCTAACATGTAGCCAAACATAACAAGGAGGCAGTCTAGAGGAAAGACACAAACACAGCTTCCACACACTGTACGCTGTGATGGCCTGTATAAAAGCAAAGCTCTGTGCTGTCTTTAGAAAAGTCCTTCTTTCAGTCTAGCTGTGCTGGATTTCTCCTGATCGCTCTATTTCTGTAGCAATGCCAACCAGTCAACTCCCTCAGCAAAGTGCATCAAGTTCATGCTGAAGTCAGAGAAGGGACTGATATTAAAATCCGTATTTTATTGTGGTAACGTGAAAAAAAAATGGATAAGTATTTCATGATTTGTTTTATTTGTGCCCTCGTTCCAAAATAGCAGCAGATGTTTCTTGGTTTTCTGCCACTGAAAGATAGATGTGTGAGGGTTACATCTTTCCAACTGTATGCGTGAATAAGGGTGTGTGCATCTGTGTGAGTGTGTGCCTATGCCCCGTCTCTGAATGAAGCTTTTCCTCGTGAGCTGCAGCAGGTTGCTGCCATCCTGTCCACAAACCTCGGTGGAATTTGGAGTTTGAGTGCTGAGACGAGCTGCAAGAGGGCCTCATAAAGGCTCTCTGTGAAGGCCGAGGGGTCGGGTTAGCGCAGGAACCTCTCTCGCCTCTCCTTTTTCTCACTTACTCACCCAGACTCAACTTTTTTTCTGCACTTTCTCCATCTAACCCTGAGGGCCAACATCTTGTCTGTGTCTCCCTCTCCTCTTTTCTTCTTCTCTCTCTCCTTGCTCACCGTTTCTCTGCCCTGGCCTGGAGGACTCTCTCTCTGCTCCCATAGTGCCATCACTGGGTCTTGAGTGCTGACACATTGAAATGTTTTCAGTCTTTTAATCCTAAATCCCAGGTCTGTAAGGAGTTAACCTCATTAAGCAGTAATTAACATATGCTAATCTTATTAGTGCTTTCCGCTTTGGAGTAATTCATGAACTTAACGGCCTGTGCTCCAGAGGAAATAACAGGATCATGAGCAGTTGCTCTCGAGGTCAGGACAGTCCAAAGGAGACATTCATGTTGAAAATGGTTCATGTTTATTTTAAAGTTTTAAAGATGTCTTTGTTGAGAGTTTTGTAGCTTTAGGCAAAATATTTGTGTCTGATTGGGAAAAATCCTTAAAAACCCCAGACGTTTCAAAACTGTATGCTTATTTTATTCTGCCATTACAACTGAATGTCCTCTATGTGGGACAACAAAGGCCATTTCTATTCTACTGCAGAAATGCTGAAATAATTTAGGACAGTCCAAACATTTTTAGTGCCAGTGTTATGAAAGCCATTTTTTCCCCCAGTGTTTATGCAGAGTCTTTTTTCTTGAAACTTTATTCACATAACTGCACAGAATCAGTTTACCAATCCCTCACCAAATTTGGAATAAACATTTTACAGAGCCTTCCAAACACCTTACGCCACAAACTCCAATATTTTTTATTAGGATTTCATGCAAGACCAATCACAAAGTGTGGCATGCATTGGTATTCAACCAACTTTCCTCTGATAAACATAAATTGCAATTTTTAGAAATCCCACATATCGTAATATAAAGCCATCCACGTAAACCGACAGGTGAGACGATGAGCATATCAATCAGAGAAGCAGTTAAAAGATTCGGAAATTCTGGAGAATATGAAGAAATGCTTGGGAGAATGTGCCGACGAGACTGAAATAAGTGCTGCACTTTGTAAATCTGAAATTTTGTCAGCCATTTTTGTAGCTACCAGCCATGTATGGAATACAGCAACCATTAGGAAGAAGGTCTGTTGGTAAGAAGAAGCAAAAAAGGAAACTTTTGACTCTTGTGTGAAAATGTTAAACCACTCATCACTCTTAAACTATCACACTGTGCCACATGGTAGTGGCAGTATCAGGATTTGGGATGTTTTTCTTCAAGAAATGAAGAATAAATAGGACTGTATAAAAGGTAACAGTAAGGAAATTGTGAAGAGGCTGCAAAAGACTCTTCACACCTGAGGGAAACCTTTAAATGAGTTCAAATATCCACATGTAGATACGCAGAAGGCAGAAGGCAAAGACAAGCAGCAATAAAGATACTTTACAAAGTATAGGGCTCAACACAAATGTCCGCTCTACTTTACAAATTCTTATTTGTAAGAATTTTAAAGAAACACGTGAATCACTTCCTTCTACTTCACAATTATGTAGTACTTTGTTTGCTTAAAAGTTGTAGTTATTAGACGTGTGTTGTTAAAATATAAAAATTTTATAGTGCCAAAGACATAATGCTAGAAGTGTAAAATTCAAGATTTACCTTGATGAGAAATAAATACACTGATTGTTTCAAACCACACTAAAGCCGTGTTGGCATAAATATTTACTGTGTCTGAGTCCAACCAGAACATGGCGCAAAACAATTACAATAACTCAAATAATGTCACATATTAAATGGTCACCCTTTCGAATGCAGACAACTATCGTCTCCTCTGATCAGAAATGGATCATTGTATGTGCCATCATAAAAACAATTCCTTACGTTTCTGTTGCCGTGGTTTCAGCTATGGTCAAGTAATTACCATTTATATGTGCCATGATAAAAACAATTCACCATTGTTTTTATGACATGAAAACATGAAACCATCAGGGTTGCTTCATTTAAGAGCATCAGGTAAGTTTCCAGAAAATAGTGGATAGAGGTTGCTTTTTTTTATTTTATTTTGTTTAGTGAAATAGATTATAAATGTCTTAGTTGTCAATGACATTACAAAAATGTGTTTTGGTTTAAGAGAAAGAACCTGGTTAGTCAAACAGTGACTTTCACCCTGTCACCCATAAAAAGGAGAGGTGAACTGAGGCGTATGAGCTCCTCAATGAAATTATAAAACTGGTTTAACCAGAAATAGAATCCCTTGTGCTTCGATCCCGTACCTGTCTGCACCTCCATAATAAGATCAGCGACCTTAGTGGTCAGGGAACGAGGTCAGACCTCAGTCTTTGGCACTATTACAGGCTTCCAATACCAGTTTTATTCTCTTTATATTCTCATAAAAATTTACACCACAAAACACTCACGTACAATATAAAAAACTGTACTTGTTAAGCAGCCAATAAACTAAAGAAAGCTCTGTTTAATTCTGCTGCTCTGTTATTTTACAGGTGGACCATGAGGATCTTTTTGTGGCTCTTGTTCGGACTCTTCGTCCTCAAAGCGGTGGCGGCCAGTCCCAGATTTTCCCGGCAAGTGGACCTTAACTCGTTCGATGCTGTTGGCTATGATGAAAGAGAAGACAATTTTGAAGATAACTATGACTATGGGGACATAATGACAGTTGAAGATCCTGAGGTAAGAGGTTTTAGTTGTGCTCAAGCTTTCACAATCTGCATAAACACATTAGCTTCAATGTTTGAAAATTAAAGTATGTTATTCCTTTACCATCAGTATACATTTGATGAATTGGGGCATGATATGCTTCATTTTTGGACATCTCATTTGTTACAACAAAGATTGTAACAAAACCAACAAATGATGGTAATTTTTGAATTAAAGCAGTGTTTTTGTTGAACGTGTGGTTTTGGGCTGAGGTCACGGGGTTCTTTGAGCAGACTGGAATGCTGCGGATGGCAACTGGAGTGATTTGGAGCATTGACAGATTTATTTCTTAGTGTTCTGTACAATTGAGCCAAACATTCCTCAGTTTATATTTTGGCCAGCCACTGTTATAGGGTCAATGCCCCAGAATCCTGCAAGCACCTGGAGCCGTTTCAGCTGGAAAATAAATGAGTTGGCCCCGATAAGAGCCTCATTCTTCTTTGCCCTAGACTTGAGATTTTGTTGAAGCCTGGGATTTTAGTTACCCTTGTAAATAAGCACACTTCTAATTTAAAATACATAAGAGTAAACGTAAAGTAGAAAGGTACAGCTAAGACAAAAGAAGCATCCCTTGCACCCAGTGGTTATAGTATAAGCTTACTTAAATCGCTTATGAACACAAATATCAAATCAGCTAATCATAATGCATTTAGGCATCTAGACATGGGGACTAGCTGAAGTTCAAAATGAGCATCGGAATCGGAAAGAGAGTGGATATAAGTGACTTTGAAGGTGACATGGTTGTTGTTGCCAGACAGGCTCTTTTGAGTATTTCAGAAAATACAAATTTTTAAGAAAAAACATTGAGTTTGTCAAGAATAGCCCAAAAGAGAGAGAAAGCACCCAGTGAGTAACCATTTGGTGGAAATGACTTATTAGAATGGTAAATCCAATTATTGTATATTGTTTAAATACCACGAACTAACTAACTATTGTTCCTGCCCAGGTCTATCCTGGTATGATCATAGTTCATCCATTTTCTAACAGAAAAGTGCACCAAATGGTAAAGCTCAATTAATCCCAAACTACGTTCTTGAACATTTCAGTGAGTTAATTATTCCACAATGGAATACAAAGGTGATGGGTTACATTTCAATATGATAGATCACCTTTAGGAAGTAGTGAAACATCATGGATGTACACCTGACAAATGTCAGTTTGAAATAAAACTTGAGGAATCATTTGAACAACTTGTTGGAACTGTACTGCTAAGAATGAGGGCCATCCTGAAGGCAAAAGGGAGTCCTACTTGGCACTAACGCTCAACAAAAGTAGCCAGAGAGTGAACACTCTCTTCAAGGAGTGGTCAGAAAACAACAATCAGTCAAAATAAACCAATCTTGAAGCAATTATAGTTGTGCGGCAGTACACTAGCTTGTGCGCAAAACGGAAAAGTAGAAAAAGCAATTTTAAGCTGTGACCATTTTAATGTTGCTACAGCAACATGTTAGTTTAAGGACCTTAAAAAGTACAACGTGCTTTACTGCTGCTTCTGTTGCTATAGGCTTGACGTTACCACAAGAATGGATTGCAGTTGAGATGTGCTAATGACAAGAGCAAATTAAAAATGGCTCCCAGAAGCTGAAGCTAAATCATGTTTAAGTTGATTTTGATGTGGCAACGCTGGGTTTAACCAGCCTTACCAACCAAGGAAATTGGCCTGGCTTTCTCAATAAAACAAACCCTCTACATAAACTTTTCACGTGGCTCGCCATCGAACAACCAGCTTAAGCTAAGCATAATCTAAACCAATTTTTGTTGTTTTGTAAGGCCTATTTACTGTGACTTTACGCCTTTTCAAGCCAAAACCACTGTTTTTCTCCCCAAACAATGACTAAGCAATGTAACCAGTCATTTTAAAGCTTTAATCAGCATAACTGAGTGGTGTAGTGTGAAATTGCACAGCTGAATTACTTCACAATTACTGAGCGTTGGAAAACTGCTATTTTGCTTGGAAATCATTGGATAACAATTAGCAAAGCAGAATAATGCAGCATGTTGCTTCAGGTTTGTGGCGTTTATTGTTCTTTTACTTCTCCTGGCTTCAACAAAAAGGCTGCATTAATTTTTATGCTTTCCACAAACTCAAAGGTTTGACACATAATTGTAGTGCGGGCAAATCACCAGGGATCTCGTTTAGCTTTCTTGATAACGCAGAGAAATGTGAAGGGCAGATTTTCAGAGGGTTGAAGAACAAATGTCTTTCATATACAAACATAGAATCTCAGGGGAGAAATGAGGCGGTGATGAGCTCCATCCCTGGAATGCTGAGTCTTCGCTTTTCATGGCCAACTCTACTTTGGCATTAACCTTCTTTTCCTCTGGGTTTTTGTCCCTCTCAGTTGAAAATAAGCCTCATCTACGTAGTTATCCAAGCAAATCATCCTCAGTCTGCTGCATTCAAATGCTTTAATCACCATCTTTAGACTCATTCATGCATTTTTTTTGTTTGCCCATGTCCTTTATTCTCACAACTGAAGCAGAAAGCAACTTCAGATTTCTATATTTTTGCACTATAGCAACATTTCTCTAACATGGGTGCATTTAGTCCTGATCTAAAACACTCAAGGACTTTCCGTGTGCATCTGTTTGAAAAGTTGCATAGCAATTTACCCTACGTTCTGTTTCCCCTGAGAACTTTGAAGTTATTGATGTTTTTTGTGTAATATGTCTAAGATTAATATTCAGATGTTAACATGATCACAAAAAGGATGATCATATTGTCAAATGATTTGATTTGAAGAACGGACGGGTTTGATATAGAAACAGTTGCATTAACTTATGGACAATCTTGAAACAGTACAATAGCATTTCAAAACAAATATTTCAATTTTTGCTTTCTGAGAGAAAACTTGGCTGATAAATTCAATAAAAGGAAGATTAATACCCCACAAATTAGGGACGTGTACCGAGCAACTTTTAAAATCCTATGTTCATAACCTAAGATTTATGTTTATGGAGTGTGGGAGGAAGCTGAAGTACCTGGAGTTTGCATGTTCACAGGAAAAGACCCAAAGCCAGGGTTCAAATCCAGGACATTTTTAAAACTCCATTACATTAATCTGATTACTTCATACAAAAAAATTTAAATCAAAAAATTTTAAATATCCATTCCAGAAAACGAATGACAAAATAACCCAGTCATTAGCCAACAACTAATCCCAGTTCTACACCAGTTTAAAATCTTCTTTGGCTATGAGATTTTTAATAATCCCGTAATGTAACAATGTTTTCTAGCTAGCCAACATTAACCAAAGGGATTGTAAAATATTCTGGGGAAGGTGTGTACAAGCTGTCTAACAAAGTCAAAACATAAGGTATACAGAAACTGGAAATGCAGGTAAGGCTTTAAAACTGCAAACATTTGGTGTCGTACTGTCGTAGAGTAAAAACAGATGATGCTCCATCCCCACCTGTTGCTGGATATTGCTAGTTAGCTGGGGCTGTAGCCGAGGGTTACGTTTCATGGTGGTTTTACATACTTTAGCGATTTTGGCTTTTAGTAAGTAAATGATGCACACCTTTAAGTTGCGCCAAACTGTTTCATCTTGGCAAGGAATTTCTCTTTACTACACGTTTTCAAATGATAGTCCTGAAATGTAGAAAGTTTCATTAAACCTTTTTCAAAAGCGAGAGAAAGAATACCCCCCAAACATGGATTTTTTATTACTTTTCTTTTGTTAGTCAACACTCATGGATAGTGATGGGTAATGGATTTAATTTTTTGTTTTGTTTTTAACATTATGTCTGGTGTGAACGATAATGCATGACAGTACGAGTGAGGTTCTTGTTAGACACCTTCAGTCTCATATCAGTTCCTCTGCAAGCTGAAACGTTTCAGAAAAGCTCTGCAGTTTTCTGGTTCCTGCTTCCACATTCTGAAAATCTTAATGCAAGTTTATATTTTATTTTCCCATGCTGCTTTCAGAGCTCTTCTTTTATTTATCTGTTTATTTTTTGGTCGCTAGCCTTTAACCTCTTCTTTTCCTATAGGTATGCATGTTTGCTTTGGAGAAAGGGGAAATGAAGGGGAGTACTGCAGTGAACCAACACTGTACATGACTTTTCAAAGACTTACCTTGTTGTATGCCAAACTGTGTGTACGCTAACTTTAGAACATGACATTCAGAGCTGAATATCTCTATTCTAGTATTTCTCCTGCTTGCTTTCTGGGTACTACATGTTCTACTAAGAATCTATTCCCTGGACTCGTTTGATAGCTAAAGACATTCGGGTTGACTCGCTTGCACAGATTCAGATTCAAATCTTTGCAGCTACCATGTGTGTCTTGGTTCCACAAGGACCATCACAGACTTTAGTGGGTTGAGTCATTTGGAGCGTCAGGTACTACCTGTGTGTGGGAGTTCATTACCCTCATCTGGAAAAATGATAGAACTGCAGGTTCCATCAAACACTCGGACATCAAAGGGCAACTGCAAAGAAAAAGATGCAGCTACAACATGCATGTGCTCAAAGCATTTAAATCTAAAAAACTGCAATTTATAAAGTTTTGCATGGTTTCTTATTTGTTTCCCAACATTAAACCTAATACTGGTTGGCTTTGTAAACATGAGTGCAGAGAATTTTACTCACGATGGGATTTGTAATGTTAAGAATAGCAGAGATCACATTTAAATGTTCACTTTTTTGTCTCAAAAAATATACATTTAATGGCTACTCACTTGCTGTTGGTTTGAATAAAGCTCCTAACATTTAAAATTGGGGTATTTAATCAGTTATGTAGTAAACAGCAAGGTATCTTGTTTGTTTTTTGCATTTGTTTGTTGTTTTTTGTTTTTGGATTTTGCACAATAAATTGTATTGCTAGAGAACATCTTTGTACATTTACACATTCAGAATATATACATTTTCAAGTGAAAGCATCAATTCCTAACAGTGGAGGCCTTTTTTTACTTTAGATATAAATGCCATTTTTTGACAGTTTGCTTCCATCTAGTGGTGAAAGATTAAAGACGTTCATCTTGGATGCCTGACCTTTGTGCAGGTGATAAAAGTTCTGTAATATGGTTGTTAAAATTTGTAAAGTTCTGAGTACCCTATGCTAAGATTTTTGTTTGTGCCCAGTTTTATTAGACTCAATTTTTAATGGCTTCTATGATGGTCAGGCTTCTATGATGAATTCTATAAAGTATTCAGTTCATATTACATCACAATTTCACCTAAAATTAGATGCAGCTGATTGCAAGTCACGCAGAAAACAACCATGAATTAAGGAAACGATACATCCTTTTGTGAAATCACTTTAAAGTTCCTAAATTTCTTAAAATATAAAGTAATGAAACAAAACAAAATGGGGTTGGCAAGAAAACAGAACCCATCCATCAAGAGACTATATATACTCTGAGGGAGTAAACAACATGAAACAGGACAGGTGTGATGATTAACAAATAAGGAACAGGTGTGAAGAATATGCAGCAAGCAGCAGGAAGCACCTTAAAGGGGAACAAACACTAACCATAGAGACAAAACAGCATTGAAGACCAAAAAGGAACCTGATGAAGTTTATGTAAATTCATGACTTAAAATTATACAATAATAACTGGATGGCAACAATGGTAATAGGAGTTTGTCCTGTTCAGTGTAATAGTTTACCACCAGCAGCGTATGAATGGCGCTCAAACATGAGTAACGATTTTCCCCACAATGAGTACACTCTTTCTCAAAAATAGATTTGGGCTCTCAGAATGTATTCTTATTACACAAATATTGTCTGTTAGAATATTCCCTGTTAGAAAAAGGTTTTAAAATGCCATTTTATGAGAAAACGAAAATAATCTGTGAGCACAAACCAGAATATGTTGGTAAAATGTTTGGGTAAGAGAAGTTGTGTGCTAGTAATAGAATTGAAAGAGGGATGCTTTATGTCTTGACTCACTGCTAGTGTTTTTCTTTCAGTCAGAGATTGAGAAACCGACTCCATCTGATTATAACTATGGAGAACCAGAAGTAGATGCAGAAGAAAAGGAGGAGGAAGAGGAAGAAGAATTGCCTCTAAAACCTCAAGCTGTCCCTCAGGGTTCTGGTGGATCTGGTGTCCTCATGGGTCCAGACACAGAGAAAGGTCTGAAGAAGCACATACATTTAGATCTTAAATATATTACTATTTGACGTATGAGTGCACACAATTTAATAGAGGGCTCTAGAATTTCCTTTTCTTATTGTGTTGTGAAAGTAGCATTATTGGAATAACTGGGTATTCCACTCATCCTTCATCTCAACCCATCCCGGCAATTCTGTTTTCCATTTGCATGTTATCCATTTAACTGGCAGTCAGTGGTTAAATGTGTTGTCTTGACTGTGTCTGTTTCTCATGTTCTTAACCCAATCATCATTGTTCTCCAAATCTGATCAATGATCTGTTTCAGTCCTGTCTGTCTGTTTATCAGTACCTCGTTTTGTCTCTAACAAGAGGTGGAGCTGCGTCAGGCAACGGTCGATACTCTTCATGTTTCCGGGGATTTTGGAGGCTCTGTAGGGTCCGGAGAAACCTCAGCAGCTTCCGGGGCCTCTGGGTCTGCCGTCTCAGGAGACATCCTGGTCTCCAGTGGCTCCGGGGATTTTTCTGGTAACATTATTCTGATATCTGGGGATCCAGAAGAGTTCATTATAACCAGTGGATCTGGGGAGTTCTTGACAGGTGGGGATCTCTTGATATCTGGGGACATCTCAGGATCTGGAGACGTCACCGGGTCTGCTTTTTCTGGAGCCTCGGGAGACTCTCTCCCTGAAGATTTTAAAATGGTCACTGAACTCCCCTTTGAAACCGGAGTATCTGGGGACCAGTCTGGCTCTGGGTTCTCTGGAGATCTTTTGAGCTCTGGGGCCTCTGGAACCTCTGGAGATTCTGGGGACTCTATTGAGTCAGGATATTCAGGGATAACTTTGATATCTGGAGGTTAGTATCTTGAATGAACATGTGATTCGTGCTAATTAACTGTTGTTCCATTTAACTGCTCTCTTCAATAATGTAGTTAAATGTTGACCATAATTATTTGTGCAACACATTATGATTGTATTCAACTTTTTCGACACAATCATGAGTTTCTAACATCTTGTTTCATTCTAAATGTGAGTGTGATTGATTGTCCCTCTTAACCTCCAACTCCTAACACCAACCCTCGGCTCTAACAAGAGGAGGAGCTTCTCCCTTCTGTGGATAAAATCCCTGAGGAGGCACTGAGTGCTTCTGGGACACCTTCGGGAGACATTGACGCCTCTGTAGACATTGAAGCCTCTGTAGATTCAGAGGTCTCTGGAACCTCTGGACTTCCTAGTGTCTCTGGCTCAGGAGACATTGAGGTCCTTGTGACAATTCAACCCAGAAAACCAGAAGAAGGTCAGTATCTAAGATAGAATTGTGTGTTGAAGACAAAAGAAAATGGAAGATTGGATCTTACACACCCTCCTAACTTGTTTTATGTGGTTTTTGTCTCAAGTAGATTTTCTCTAACCTTGTTGGCAATTACATTTCATGTCATTAACCGAAAAAAAGTGAGGTTCGCGTAATCCTAATCCAGAAAAATGCATAAACACTTGTTTAACACTGCTAAACTGCTTTGCCGCTTCCTGTCCCGTGTCCACCTCAATCTAACCTCTTTTTTTAACACCTAATCTTGTCTCTAACAAGAGGAGGAGCTGTTTCCAGCCACAACTGAATCCCCTCAGGAGGGGAAAACAAGTGTAGAAGAAGATACAGGGCCCTCTGGCTTCCCATTGCCAGAGGAGCCAGAGGAGCCCGAGGTTATCGATGAAGGTCAGTACTGTTCAGAGCCAAGTCCAGACTGGGAGTTTTAAAAGATCAAAGTTATAACAGGCAGTTGAACCAATGAAGCATAAAGTAAAAAGTGAAAAACCTCAAATATACTGTGACTGGAGATATTCAACACAAAGTATGGTTTTACTGTAGTATTTGTAAATGCTTATGTTTGCATAAATGTTGGGCTTCGGGTCATTTCAGTTTAAGAGGTGAGGGTTTAAACCATTCTTAACAGCCTTAATCCTGCAAGGGGGCTTTTGGGATACATTTAGAAATATCTTCAGCCCTCTATGATTTATATATATGAATTCTGTTTCTATTCTCCTGTCCATTTTCCCTCTTGATGTTTCTCAGGATTGCCTGTTTGCTTGCTGTGCACATGCCTCGGTGGTTCGGTCTACTGTGACGACTTGAAGCTGAACAATGTTCCACCTCTGCCCAAAGACACCACTCACTTCTACGCCCGCTACAACAGAATCACAAAGATCAGCAAGTCTGACTTCGCCAACATGAGTATGTGTCCCGTTTGAATGGAAATGTATGGTTATTAGAGCAGATATGTTCAGAAGCAAAGTTAACTTTTTCACTGTTTACAACTCCAAAGTAGGTGTGAGCGGTCAGTGAACACACAGCATGAGTTTCTGAGGATGGTGCTTTATTGCCTTCCAGACAAGCTGAAGAAGATCGACCTCACTGCTAATAGAATAACCTCCATTGAGGACAGAACGTTTATGGGCCTGCCTGAGCTGGAGGAGGTGATCATCAGAGAAAATCACATCTCACAGCTGCCAGCCCTTCCCGAGACCATGACCCTGATTGATGCCAGCCACAACAATATTGGCTCGAAGGGTATTCATAAAGAGGAGTTTAAAGTACGTACACCTTCCTCAGTAAATTTCTTTCAATGATTACTTGTGTATGGTTGCAAAGTTGACAGAAATTTTGAGGCAGACTCATCCATTTTGCATTGTATGATCTCATTTTAAGCCAGATTCCAAATACTGATTCTAAACAAACGGGGAATCCGTCATCAAAACAGAATTACTTTCTATTGGATAGAAACAGATCATACAAGTTAATGGCAACCACTTTGTCCAAAAAATACAGTTAATTGTATCTTATATAGGGAAGAAAAACAAAGCATATGCAAAAGTAATGGCAGCAACAACTTTGTGAATTACTCAGTCTAGAACAGGGGTGGAAAAGACCAGTCCTCCACAGCTACTATCCTGAAAATTTTAGATACATCCCTTTTCCATCAAACCTGAATCAAACGAATGGCTTGACTACCTCTGATCTCGAAAATAGACCTTTCTGTCAGAAAGGAAAACAAAAAAAAGAGTTAATTATTTCCATGCTAAATGCAAAATCATAGAACCGCGAGTACTTTCCTTGAAAGACAAAGAGGACACAAAGTTCATGGCAGCAATAGTTCCGCCCTGAAATTAGATAAATGCAGAATCAATGAGCATTATATATCATCTTATAACTAATAAACGGGTAATTACAATAGAAGATAAAAAAGTTTTTTTGTGCAAATGAAATTTTAAATCAAGTAATATCTTTGCCCTTCTCTGGATTACAGGACATGACTGGCCTGCTGTACCTTTACCTCACCGATAACGACGTCGATTATATTCCAGTGCCTCTACCAGATAGCCTACGCTCGCTACACTTACAGGTACACAAAATCTGGCTTCATATCTTGTTGTTGACTGCACACTTAATGCAGAGGTATATATTTTTCAGTACAGGGTGTTGCATTCTTTGAATTAAAAGTCTTTCCAAACAGAACAACCATCACAAAATAGCACAGCTCTCTTCTTGCTAACTGCCAAACTTCAAGATGAACGATTTAGACTTGAGAACTAAATCAAGTCAAGAGACTAAACATCTTTGCCTGTTCTGTTGCAGCGTAACAACATTCAGATGATGCACGAGGACACGTTCTGCAACCTGAACGACTTCAACTACATCCGAAACGCGTTGGAGGACATCCGTCTGGACGGAAACCCCATCAACCTCAGCAAGACCCCGCAGGCTTACATCTGTCTGCCCCGTATACCCATCGGGAATCTCATTTAACCTAGACTCCTGCAAACTTCTTTGTACATACTGACATGCAGAGTTAAGCTATATTCATTGTTCAAATTACCAGTCATTTCCGAAGGTGTGTTTCCTACATGCTGCTGACAGATGGAACCAATCTGTAAAACTGTGTGCAATCTGTGCGGAAATGTTCAGCATCGCCCAAAGAGCAAATACGACTGATATTCCAAAAATCAAGCACATATACACTACCTTCTTCCTGTTGCTCAGTATTTTCATGCCAACACAATATGAATTGTATAAAGTTTTACTCAAATACACATGCAAGCACACAAACTTTTTATTTTGCCAATACTTCAGAAGTGCAAATCTATTATTTTCAAAGAGCCTCACCGGATGTTTATTTTTCTGTTCAGTGTCTTTTCCAAAAACCAACCAGTAATGTGTTGTTTAAAGGTTCACTTTGTAAAAAATAAATAAATATTAATTTTAAGATTAATGACTAACACTTCTTTGGCAATGTATACAAGCAAAAACTTTAATGAAGCTGGAGCTGGATGAGAATTGATGCAATGTAATAAACCAAATGCATTTAAACAACTTCTGGTTGTAAAGTTTGTACTGTAATATAAAATAAATATATTTAGATTTTGTTTCTTTACACAAACTGACATAATTTTTATATTTGATTGAAAAGGTCCCGTTTTAACTGTGCACAATAGTCTAAATCAAGAACTCTAATGTCTAGAGTCGATTTAATAAAGACTATTATTAGGTTATGGAGGTGGTGGGTGGGTTTGGTTTGGTTTTTTTATTTTTTTGGTTGTGGACCGGGTTTAGAATACTGCCATTGTGTGCCCTGTATGGAATAACCACAAGAGAATAAAGTCATTTTAAAGACTTCTCCAATCTAGAGGTGGCTCAATGTTTGTTTGTTTTTTATTGAAAACTTCAAAGATTGTTTGTAGATTTTAACTTCTGTGACAACACAAAATAGAAAATAAATATATGACCATAAATATATCTGCATTCTTTGCAAAACATCCACATTTGGAACAATATGCAGGATCGCAAACATCCATTAGAGGAATTGTATACAATCATGTGCGGTGCAATTTTATCCAAGTGCTTTGCTTAAGTATTATAACTAGGGATGCTCCGATCAGGTTTTTTGCTGCCGATTCCAATACCGATCACCCATGAGGCCGATCTCTGCCGTTCACCGATTTTTGCCGATCACCTGAATTGGTTGTTGATTTTTCGCGTTAGGTATAAATGCTGCTGTGTGATCTGGCAAAATTCAAAAATGACCTAATTAACGTAAACATGCAACATACTTGCAGGCACAATACAGCAGCTACTCAGTCAAAAGGACAACTGAAAAACCTGCAACCAGTTAAACAATATTTAACAGTAGGGCTCTTTGTACCCTAAATTATACGAGTCAAATAAATCTCATAGCACTTATTATATCAAATAATGTCTAGTAAAAGAGGGAAACATTCATTCAAAGTCAAATGCAGGTTGCATCAAAATAAACAATCCCGAGTTACTAAATCCAAACGTCCTAAGAGCACGATTCCACACAACAGGATTTGTTGCAGCGCGCTTGAGCAGTGTGAAGGAAAGAGGAGACCAGCTGCACCCGCAGGCTGAGAAGTGAGATAAATGTGATCGGTTTTGGTGATTGGCAACAAGAGACCGTGATCGGCGATCACCGATCATACACTTTTTCACCGATTATGATCGGTGGCTGATCGATCGGCACACCTCTAATTATAACCCCATGAATTTTACATTCTAAAACCCAAATTCAACATGTTTCACTGGGATTTTATGTGACAAACCAACATAAAGTACTATGGTAAATGATGCATAGTTTTCTAAATGTTTTACAAATAAAAATCTGAAAAACTTTCTCAACTGGGAGACAGACTTATCCACTATTTTGTGTTGGTCTATTACATAAAGTTACCATCGAAATGCTATGAAGTTTTTAGTTTTAAATTGACAAAATGAAAAATAATGCAACAGGTATAAACACTTCTGCAAGGCACTGTAATTTTTCCTCCAAAGGTTAAGGTAGTGCAAACTGTCATTGTACTGATTTTTTTTTTTTAAATGTTCTCTGCCAATTTTTCCAACAAAGAAATAACTTTCTCTCTTTTATCCACTGCATCAGAGTTCATCACCTTGCTGTCTTCTTCCGTGATTGCCTCCGTTCTTTCTTTTTGCACCAGAAGTCTCTGCCACTTTGCTTTTTCCTTTTCCAGAGCCAGCCTCTCGCTGTGCAGAGCGTCTCTGTCCTTCTCCAGCATCAGCTTCTCCCTCTCCATCACGGCCCGTTCCCTCTCCATCACTGCTCTCTCTCTTTCCATCACAGCCCTTTCCCTGTCCGTTGCCACCCTCTCCCTCTCCAGCAGCGCCCTCTCTCGGTCCAAAACGGCTACGTCCTGATGCGGTTTCTCTCTTTGCGTAAGCAGCTTTTCGCTCTTTCTCTCTTGTGGCTCACAGTTCGTGCTGATATCCACCTCCGGAATGGAACCGTTTACCTCCTCACCTTCTGCAGGCTCTGTCGCAGCAGTCTCCAGCTCAGCTCCATACACCTGAACCTCAATCTCTGCAATACCTGCTGCCTCATCTACTGCAGAAGACACCCCCATGTTGGGAACCTTCCTCCTTTTGCGTGTGGGTGCTATTAAGAAATCACTAACATTGCTGTTATTAGGAAGGGCTTTGAGGATAGGGGCTGAGCTCTGCAGTCGACCCTCCATGGCATCATCCATCAGGGAAAAGAAAGGCCATGATTGAGGCACCACTTTGACTCCTGCTGGAGGATTCTTTAACTCCTGAGGAGGAGTGAAAGCAACAAAATGGTAAAAATTAGTAAAATGGTAAAACTTTTAACTCAACTAAGGCAACCAAATCTGTACCTTGTATCTCTTCTTCAGGTTTTCAAATTTTTTAGAGGCTTGACGATGAGTCATCCTGTGATGCAAGCCCATATGTTTCAGGATGGCCCTGAAAATGATATTATTTCTCTGGATTACCAACAGATATCAGTCTAGTTGTTTTAATAAATGTCCTAAAAAGAAGCAGTTGAAAAGTTAGTTGCTGTTTCAAAAGACGGTTCAAAACGATACTGCATGTTGGGGTGTACTTAGTTTTTCAAATATTGACTGTCCCTGTTGATTCTATTTTCATTTAATAATTAGCAACAGTGTGGAGTCTACAGTTTGTTTTGTAAACATGAGTTAAGACTAATTATTTTTTGGAAACTTTTAAGGACTAGAGTGGACTTTCAATTGTAGTTTCACCTAAAGTTTTCTAAAATACCTTTGATGAAAGTAAATCATATGTATTGATTGTAGAACTGGGTGTTGTGGTTGGTTTTGAAACGTTGTTTTTGCTCAAATTGTATGTGATACATACCTCCATGCCCACTTGGAGCTGTTTCTCAGTCCAGAGAACAGGTAACTGTTTGAGACCCGCAACTTCACAAAGTTTTCTATTTCCTTGTTGCTCACTGAAAAAAATAGAAACGGGATAACAAGGGTTAGACACTGCTGACAGGGTTCCTACACGTTTGTCAGTGCAAAATGAAGACCCAAAATACAAGAATTAAAGTTCAATTTGAATTTAAGATGGGTGGATGAATGGATAAATATATAGAAAAACAAGCAGAAGACTGAATGATCACGTGGGTGGGTGGATACAACTCTTAATCTGTGTAATAAAGCAGGGAAAGAGAAATAGATTTATAAAGTCCATTTTCTCTTCATCAATCAGGCCGTTAAAATACTTTCATCAAATTCCAGACTTTCCTCTAGGAAGCCTGCACTGATGATGAATATTGATGACACGAATCTTCGCCTTGCTATTAACAATTTATTATCTAAAGTTAGCATAAATTATTTTAATATTACTTTAGTTTATAAATACTTTGCTCATCCCCGGGCATATGGCTAAAGACCAGACTAAAATGTTTGAAATAAGTTGCAGTCGCTTTAAAAAAAAATACTCCAAGACTGATGTTAATACGTCACTACGTAGTAGCCTTGCTAGGTTACTCCTAAGCTAACTCTGCCCAGTATAGTTAGCTTCGTTAAACCGTCGTCCCTTACTTTTATAAGTGAACTCCGTCGGGATAATCCCATCACATATGGTGTTGGTGTAGGCGTGGTCTGGCTGTGCAGTTATGTCCATTCTGCTTTATATAAACATTTACCAACAAAGCGTCCTTGGTAGTGGTTAACAGTCGCTCCTACTTCTAAAGGTCCCTACTTTCTTCTTCGTGAGTTTAAAAAGACAGCAGAACCATCACTAGGTCGCCATCTATCGTCGAGGTTGTTACACAGGTGGCAAAAAGCCTTATTTCATTTAATGCCGTTTTAGGTATCAAAAAAATACCTAATATAGTAGCAAACATTGGCAAAATAAATTTGACATGGAACTCAAACATGTTAAATAATATAATTAGTCAACGATGCATATTTTTACCATATTTAACTAAATTCAGTGCTTTTAAATAGCAGCAACTCACAGCAACAGCACTTTGCGAACAAGCTCTGTTATATATGCTGAGCATCCTGTGTAATTTGCAGGTCAAATAAATATTAAGTAAAGAGCATACTGTCAATGGAATAACGTTTCACTGTTCTAATGAGATTATCTACTGTAGGTAATTGTTTCAAAGGCTCTACGTAGTGAGCAAATCCGATTTTAAAATACCTGAAATGTGTTATTTGGCAATGAAGTTATTTATTGATACTCATTTTTATTTTATTCTTAAAATGCCAGAAGTAACATTTTGAACTATACCCTAACTCTCTTACACCACGTTCACAAATTAAATCGTATGTTATGATTAGTTATTTGAGACTCTACTACTTTATAGTCTAACTATCTACTTCTACTTGAGTCAAAAACATACTGCAGCTATTCTTGAGTACAACTATGGACTACTCTGATTGTTACTCACATACCAAATCACACACCCTTCCAAAAAAAGAAACACTGCTGTAGACGGTTAAATTTTCCCATGATTGTTCAAATTTTCTTCTTTTCTTATAAACAAAATTAAAACTGTTGTTTTTAATTGGAATAACTTGTAATGTTTTTATAACTGGGATTGTTTGACAGGTTCAATGCCAGTCCTGGGAGTGGTTTTTATTGACCGCTGTGTAGGCCCAGCATGAGTAAAACGAAAGTAGTTTATTATAACCCGGCGATGGCGTCTGCTCATGGTAAGTTGGCTTTCGCTCTGACCTCTATTGGGGTATTCAGGATTTTAAAAAATATATATATATATATATAATAAATTGCAATACTGTCTGTTATATATTGTATTTTTAATATTCCGGGTTTTTTTCCCCTTTCTTTATTTAGCACCGATAGTTATTGTGAAATAGTCTTCTTTTTTTAAAAATATACACTCAAATAAAAACAACAAAATCGTGTTAGATGTGATGAATAAGTAAGTATTAGATACAAAATACATTTAAAATCTCAGCAACGTATTGCACCACAGTCACACACTGACGTTCCTGCAGTTTGACAAGTTGGAGTTTCGAGTTGTTTCTTGTTGAGTCAACATACAGAACATCTATAAGGTTCTCGTACTTACATTTTCACCAATGTCTGTGAAATTTGCGCTTGCCTGATTTAGCATACATTATTAAAGCTAAATAAATCTTGACTTTGGTTTGCTACCGAGCAGGGAAATGAAACTGAAAGGATTCTACTTGTTCACCAGCAGGGGGCAGACGGCTTAGAAGAGATCACGTGCTCTTGTGACAAAATATATGAATGCATTGTTTGTTTACTTATCAAATGACCACTAAAAATACTATAGAGGTTCAGTTACTAGGGGCACCTTTAAAGGAAGCTGGTAGCATTAGATTTTATTTTTGGTGCATCAGAGTGAAGATGATGGTATAAAATGCATGTAACACTTTTAATTTGTGTGTCATTTTGACAAAAACTTTCTGTTTTCTTTTACTTCACAGCTCTGCCCTACTTTTTTGTTGTGATGTAAATTTCCAATAACATTTATTGTTTGTAATGTGACAAATTGTGAGATCTCATATTGATTGGACCGTTTAACAAACATCTGCAATGTTTTTGAAATCATTGTTTCCCATAGTTAACCAAATGATGATGATTATGATTATAAAAAGGATGGCTTATCCTGATACTTAAGTGAAATACTTTTCAGAGTCTGACGAGGAAACTTTTTCTGGAAGCGAATCAGAGGTCAGCGATGAGTCAGACTTTGAGTCGGACAGTGAGCAGGAGTCAGATTCAGAGGATGACAGTCAGGTTTGTTTCCAAACACAACCACACATAAACTTAGGAAATAACTTATCCAAACCAAAACCACTCTCTTTCTCTTGAATCATTCTTTTCCTTTTTCAGGTTTACACAAAGCAACCCTGCAAATATTACAACAACCGTGGTGGTTGTAAGGATGGGGCCAGCTGCTCTTACCTGCATGTGTGCAAGTATTTTCTAACAGGAAGCTGCCGCTACGGGTCAAGCTGTAAACTCAATCACAGTTTGGGAGGAAGGAGATCAGATGGGGAGTGTGCCAGGTCCGAAGACCAATCAGCAGCAAGCAGTAAGAAGCTATTAACTTTGATTTACTCTTGTTATTAAATCATGTTGTTGAAGTAGCTCCAGTGGTCTATGTCACCAATTTCCTTTAAATAAATGTTATTTTGTTTAACATTAGTCGCTTAACGCACTCAAATTAAATTTAGGTTTGTTTTTCAACCAGACCCCCAACTTACTGATGGTCGCCCCTATCAGTGGCAGATAAATGATGGAAAGGGCTGGAGGAATGTTGAAAATGATCATATTATTGAGGCCCAGTATTCGCTGCCCCACACTAAAAGCATCAAAATATACAACACACCATATGGGTAAACGTTTAACCATATATATTTATCTTCCTTTATTTAAATCTTAAAACTATATTAAATTGTTACAAAGTGAAAATAAATATCAACAAGGTGAGAGTGAGGTTACTGTCCTACAGGGCGGTGTGTATAGATTTCAACAAAATGCGAATCTATGGAAAGAACTTGAAGGTGAGGCGCCTGGATGATGGCAACACTGTGTGGGACTGGTACTGCACCTTAAGTCGGAAGTGGAGGAAGTATGGAAACAAGGTAGATGGCTTCTGCATCTTTACTCTTGTTTTAACCTCATACGGCAGGTTTGAGTGATGACTTATTTGTCATGTTTGCTATGTTGTGGGCAGGACTCGAAAGGCAATCCAGGTCCGGTGAAAAGCTCCGACATAGAGAGGAAGTTTCAGAGCAACCCGAAAAGCTCTTTTACTTTCACGGCTGGTGGGGAAACTTTTCAAATTAAGTTTCCAGGTGACTTACACTCACACCGATTCTTATAATGGATTCTTTAAGCACGCGACTCCAACCAGATGCAGCACATTCATTACGATTTGCTTGACTTCACTGACTCGTTTTTGACTTTTGATAGAAATGCGACAGGTGGGAAAAAAGAAAAATAGGAAGGTCACACGACGACCTGTGTTCAGACAACAACAAGGAACAGCAAGGTAAGTTTGGGTCTGGTTCAATGATAGAATGTAAATTAAGCACTTCATCTTCTCTAAAGTGAACAACTTGTAATTTGTTTACAAGTTTTTGAGTTTTTCACAGATGATATGCTCAAAATCTATAAAACTTCACAGCACAGTGAACATCACTTTATTGCATAATTACTAAAATAGGTTATAGTAAGGGATAGAATTACGTTTCTACAACTGGAACTGTGGGTTGTTATTGTCTGAGAACATAAAATCTGAAAACAGCATTTACTTTGGTAATAAGTTCCTCCAATCAGTCTTTAAACTGACTAGCATAAACTCTAAAGCATAAACATCAGCATATCTTTCTGGTTATAGATAGATTGACTTTAACATCAATCGGAGCAAAAATCTTTCTGTCTAAAAGCCTCAGACAAAAAATGTTAGATGTTTAAACAGAGAAATGCTTTTTGAAAATGCAGAAGAATGTCATTGTTATGATTTGCACGTCATATAAAATACCAATGTGTAATTTTAGACATTGTAAGTGGGAAGTATCATTTGGGTGTCCCATTTATAACTCACCGATTTATTTTGAAGCAATATTTTATTGAATTTTTTTTGTATTACTTGAGAAATTCATGTTCAAATATGCACAGAATGTTTTAGGTTGTCCTAATTTCTTTTACGCTAAGGTAGCTATTTTTGCCTTTATGCTCCACTAACACTATGCTAGCACTAATAGCCATAAACATGTCTTTTAAATTCTGTAAGTCCAAAGTTTTATTTTATTATTTCAGAGTCACTCAACTAACCACATCGTTCAAGAAGCTTTCTGTGGGCACCAAACCACAGTGGCAATTTGAAGGAAACGGTGGAAACTGGCATAACTTCAAACGCAGGGTCAGCAGAGTATGTGGTTCAGTTTGATCTCAGAGACTTTGTTTTCCAGTTTAACTGCAACATGTTAGTTTGTTTCAACAGTCAGGCACTTCGTCTGAGTGCTCTATAACCAGTGATGACATCGAGAGCAAGCACCGGCTAAACCCCACAGACACCATGACGTTCAAAATAAAAGGACAGCCCTACAAGCTGGATTTTGGAGGTTGGGATTGCTGACAATTCAGCATAATAAGACAATTACCATAATTAGAGGATAATTTCATCTTGTCAATCAAAGCAATTAAATATCTTTCAACATGTTTTTTGTTTTTCATTCCAGCGATGCTTCAGATCAACCAGACAAACAACCGTAAACGCAAGATCAGACGAGTTCTGGTGTGAGGAATAAAGATGGAGCTACTATTCAGAAACCAAACAGTTGTGCAATACTGTCCTAGTGCATTCATTTAGGGTGTTTGTTTTCCAGTTACGCCAGGGATAGCTTTGCAATAAAACATTTAATGATGTTTACATAAATTATGGCCTGACATATCAGTGAGGTTTACAAGTGAATACATGAATGCTGCCTGAGAATCATGGACTAAAACAATCCGAGTTGTAATTTGCAGTTGATGTTTGAATTTTTGATCTTAGAGTCTCAGGGGCTCGTGTCTATTTTTTGCAGACTACCAGAACCAACCATAGGTTTTTCAGAAAACCAAAAAAATTGTGGTTAAATTGGAGGACATGGAATGTGATTTTAGAATCTGTCTATGGAAGATACACTGACAAATTCCCTGGAGGCAATAAAAATATTTATATTAAAGTAGATCAATTCTGTTCTACAACTAATATGCACATATGTTGCTCAATTGTGCCATATGCGTTATATGCAATCTTTGTCATTTACACCTCTTTGCCTTTTTTTTCTGTCTTCTTCTTCATATTATGGTATGTTTTCAATCTGGTGCTGATCTGAGAAAAGCCTCTGGTGAAGATCATAATCTCTTTTAGCAGAAACTGAAATAAATAAAAGCTTCAAATTTCTGTCAACTTGTTTATTTTAAGAATGAGGAATTTTTCCACCAACTTTTTGTAAATCCTCTATTGACTAAATGAGACACCGTCAGAGTCCTAGTTTAAGTCTGATTACTCATGTAATTTAATGACTTTATCTTTAAAAGAAATCGTTGTTGTTGTTGGTCACATTTGGGTTGTTTACTTAAAAATATAACTTTTGATCACATTTCAACAGATTTTGTTATTATAAAATGGAAAGGAAACACCAAATATGCCGGCATCCTATCCTCAGTGACATGAGTGTAAGCTTTGTAAGATATAATCAGAATTATCTGAATGAGCCAAAGAACATTTTATTTATTTGTAATTATGGGCTGCATTTGATTTGTGATTTACAAAACCTTTACTCTACACAAAATACATTTTCTAAGCTTCTTTTTGCACTTGGGTCACCTGTAGTTGATTCAAGCAGAAAAACAAAAGAGTTTTATTCAATAAATTAAAATGTTATTGAAAACTTAATTTATTCCAGTAACTCTATGACTAAGTGAAACACACTAGATATATTAATTACTTTGGTTTGATGCTTACAACTACTGTGAATTTAATAAATGTATGTTAGTTATCTGCTTAATGGTCGTTATTTTCAAAAGTTACTTTTAATCTGACAAATCTAATGGGAAAATGTAATCTAACTTATTTCTGAAGTTAATATACTTTACTTATTAAAGTTGACAGTTGACTTTGAACCATATGTTAGCACATGTAGCTACACCCAATATGGCTGAAGACCAAAGAGTCCATAGTCACTATTGACAGAGTTGACTTGTAAACAGCAACTGGAGTTTCCCCTCCCTCTCCCTCTGTCAAAGAAATGAAAGTGAAACTATTTATGTCTGTGAAATGACAGCGTAGCAGAAGGATTTTAGCACAAGTAAGTGGGTCGATTCATGTTGTGTTAATTTTGAGAATGTCATGTTAAGTCACTTTTGTGCGTAAACTTTCCAAATCTTGCCTTTTTAGTGTATTTTATTTGTCTCAGTCTGAATCAGCCTTGAGCATTAGGAAGTTGGTATTTGGCTGTTATGATTTACAGGACCCATACCAGAAGTTCCGTGTTACAGATTTAAATCTCTTAAAATTGCACAAAGCAGGATGATTTCACTTCTTTCTCAATAGCTGGGTTTAGCAAGATTACAGTGATATGTAATAAAGTCAAAATTTCTGTGTTTGTCAGTGAGTGACAATCATTATCAGTGGCAACTGTTGAACGGCAATCAGTGGCTGAAAATTGACAACGATCATGTGATCGAGACTCACTACTGCCAACCTGGAGCAAAGGGGATCAGCATCAACACAAGCCTAGGGTTTGTATTTTTACGCTCTGTGTAAAATAGGTTTGGTCATGTATCTACAGAAACCAAATGAAATATACCATAGTGCATTTTTTTGTCAATCCACAGGAAAGTTTTTATAGATTTCGATGAGCTTAAGACTGATAACCCAGCACTGAGGGTGCAGAGACTGAGCTTTGTCCCTCAAGGTCAAGAAGAGGACATCGGATGGTACTTCAGAGACGACAGCCTGTGGTGTGAATATGGATCACAGGTAAAGAAATGTGTTCTCTCTCAGGGTCCTGACACTTTGTCTGGGCTAATGTCTTTCTTGCGTCATGCGTGATGACTATTATAAACAAACGCAGCAGTATATAGGGCATATGAGACTTTCCAGTAACTGTGACCTTGAGTTCTTGTGGAGTATAAAATTTCCTGTCCAGAAAGAATTTTCTTTTTCTTGCCACCTTGAGGAGAAAAAGCAAACTTCTGTGTTATTGTGAAGAAAGCTGAACATTTTTCATCTTCCTCACCCCCTCAGAGCTCCAACATGTCATCATCATCCATCACCAGCAAAGACATCGAGACTCATTTCACTCAGAATCCTCAGGGAGTTATTCAGTTCAGCGTTGGCTCGACTGGATACTCACTGGATTTTTCCAGTATGTGGCTTCGACGAGTTTCTGAGAGCTATTTCTACAATCAGGTAAACATTGTATGTATGCAGTTAGATGTAACTGAAGGTGTTTAAATTTGCAGCCATGACCCAAACCAACGTCGCTACAGGCTTGCGCAGAAACGTACGCAGGCGACCGAAATTCACCTCAAGCCCCGCAAGGCAAGCTTTTTCAACCTTAGTTCAGTCATGCCCATGTAAATTAAGTGAAACATTCTAGTGTCTCTCAGAATAATAATTTTACAAAATTCTTCACTTTATGTCCCTGCAGCATTAGCTATGCTTCATCCCTGCCTCTGGCTTCACAATCCCAGTTATGCAATCCCAGCTTCAAGTGGGAGTATATGGGAGATGAAGGACAATGGACAGAATACCAAGCACATGTAAGTATAGCTTCTTATATACCAACTTTATTCTCCAACTTTCAAAATTGTAATCTTTTAACATGCATTCATTTGATCCTTAACTTTTGAGTGTCATATTAACCCTCCTGCAATGACTGAGGAGACTCAACTGTGACATCTGGTGGTTATTTTTGTTACATGTCATATATACGTTTCAATGTATGTTATTGAGATTTTTACTGGATACATTAACACAAAATAGCGTTTAGATTTTTTTTTTTACGAATATAAAACTTTGAAGATGGAAGCTTGTGGTTGTATTCAGCCTTGAACAAACAATCTTTTGTAGAAACACGTTTTCCTGAAATTTCAGGAACGTAAACTGAAAAATGTTCAGACAGATTTATTTGAGATCTTCTGTGAACATAAAATTGTAAGTTTTGACACAGATTACATATTGAATGAAGAGCTCGGCTTCTTCCACAGCATGATGCTGCCACTACCATGGGTTCAGAGTAATTAACAGTGGTTCTGTGATAAATGCTTTCCTTTTGTTGCCTTGTCTACGTTGTCTTAGTTGCTTTGAAGTTGTGCCATAAACTTTTTACTTGCAGTTTATGAAATAAGAAATACCATGAGATTATCAAAGCTAAATGTAGTGACATTTATTTATTATGAGTTATATAATTTTTTGCAGATATGTTCGCTTGATAGCACTGCCATTGAGAAGCAATACCAGCTGAACCCTCAAGGCCAGATCCCCTTCAGTATCAGAAACTTTTCATACAAACTGGATTTTGCAAGTAATATACACAATTCATCCTCTATAATCCACTATTTAATTCAAGAAGCCTCTGAAAACCATTATTAATTGCAGCAATGTGCCAAACTAATAATAATATTGGGACAAGAAGAAGCGTGAGGCGGAGTCCGGACTATGGAGCTCAGAAAAACAACAGGTAAAGCACTGCACCTTTCAGACATGTCTTTATTTTGAAAAGTTTATGACCAACTTCCTTTGGAGTAACTTAGTCCTTACATGAATGAATATAACAGTATCTATATGATGTTTCCACTTATGTTCTATTATTCCCCTCAATCTATTTCTATCTTATCTTCTTCAGCTCAGGTACCAATGTCCATTGGCAGTTCCAAGATATCGATGGGATTTGGAAAGATTATTCCAAAGTAAGACTGAGTATCTCGTTTTATTAATAGGAGAACAGCGCCGTTAGAAGACAAACAATTGCAAATAAGCAGTAAAACTGTACCTTGTTTATGGTGTCCTGCAGAGTTATTGTCAATGCAGCGTTTCCAGTCCAGACATTGAACTCCAGTACCAGCTGAACCAGTCAGGCATTATGACATTTGCCACCAGCAGGTTCAGATACGAGCTCAACTTCTCAGGTGAGCAGCAGAAAGAGAGGCAAAAGTTAGCAAATATGTATTTCAGGCAATGAAAATACAGCTGTACTCATACCTTATGCAGATGATATTAAGTTTTTAGATGTGGAAAAGGTTCATGTACTCCGTCTGCTTGCAGCCATGACTCAGAGGAACCTGTCCACAAATACCACCAGGTCAGTGAGACGACTTCTCCAGTGATCTGAACGGATTGCTCAGAGGGAGGAGAGATACTTGCATGTTTTCCTCATAAGCTGTCTTGTTTCTGTCTTTATTGGTGTTTACAATACTGTTAACATAGGTTGAAGCAGAAATGCTCATAGGTTTAGAAGTACTTTAGAAGTAAAATTTGGGTTTACTTTCTGACAAGACACAGTATATCTCTTATCAAAAGTATGTTCTCATACAACTTTCATGTCAAAATCGTCTGTACTTCCCAACCTGCTTTTAAGTATAAATACAAGTGAAGTTATGGCAGATAGTGATGTCAAGCTTTAAGTCCAGAAGCTGCAAAAATATCTGAATGTGAATGTAAGAAAATCTGCAGATACAAATATGGAAAATACTTAAAAATGTCTGACTGTGTGGGAACTCTGCTTAGTGTTTCTTCACAGAAAGTTTCAAGAACTGTACTGCATGTACTGGACCCGTTTGTAAAATGGTTTACTTTACGTCAATTAGCACTATGTAATGAAACTAAGTGGTATTTTTGATTAAATACCACTTTAGGATATTAGGATGTAATAAATGCAAAGACATTTAAATAATAGGTTACATTATAGGTTTTTTGCAATATTTTGGGCCATAACGCACCTTTAGATGTTTATGAAATCTGCCACAACCAAAGAACTTCATTTTTGCTTTTCACTTTTATTAAGATGTCGTAAGCTTTTGTTTTCCCTGTTTTAATTTATGTAGGAATGTTTAATACAATTGTTTTCCCTTCAAATAAAAGTGATCACAAAGAAAAAAAAGAATCAAACAAACAGTGACCATCATTTGAGAATATTAGATTGTATGCTTTTATATGTACAGATCTTCATGGAACCACTTCAGAAACCAGCACCTGGACACCAAACGAGGCTCACACTTCACACACAGAATAGCAGTAGTTTACAAACGGCCTAATCAAAGACCTAGTTTCAGTTAGCTTTGGGGTTCTGCTACAATATGTGAAATACAACTCCAGTAAACCAATCGAGTTAATCAAAGCAAAGCGTTAACAGTGTGGAAATGAACAGAACCTGAAGAGCAAAGTTTATCTTAAAACATTAAATAAAATGACAATCATCAGCAGAATCAATGTCAGCAAGGTGAATCTAAAAGACCCAAAATGTTTAATTCAGAGTGAATTTACATTAATATCTAGTCATTAATAAAATCCGACAGAACAGTGAAGTTACTGCAGGTCAGGAGAGAAAGTCACACACAACGAGAGCTGGTTCCGACAAACTATTTTCACCATCAAGAACCGAAAAGGATTATTGCACTCGACTCATCTAAGGCCTCTTAACCCAGAATCACAAAAACAAAAATATGCCAGGGACCTCATGGAGCGTTCCATATTGAAATAACTACATAGTTACACTTCATCTTAATGCACATGAAGTATGGGGATTGTGATATGGTTGGTCACTAGAAAAAAAAAATCTGCATTAGTTGAGAATAAGAAAAACTGTTTTTAAATTGATGTGGTCAGTGAAATGCAACCAAGCAAGTCACATCCATTGGAACAATTTTGTGGAGGCATGGGCCACTTACTCTTATTACGGTATGGTATGTAAAAACTTCAATAACTGCAAAAGTTTTCCAGTGTATCGTTCCCAAATCTATCTTAGTTTTTCCCATGTGGAAATATTTCCATCCATAGCTGTCTTCACTTTAAAAATGGAATCTAAAGGAGCGCCATCCACCCCTATCTTTACGGCAAAACATGTTTTAAAACCGCAGTATAAAAACTGAGAATGTGATGCTACTTGAGCTGATAGCCTGACTAACATCAGCTAGTTTTAGTTACTTTATGCAGAATGCAAAAAGAATAGAAAAGTTGTGACAAAGCTACAACTAAATTTAGCAGGTGTTTACTTAATATTTTTTGCTTAAGCCTATGTATTAAAATTCAAACAATAAATAAATGTTACAGAACTCCACTGAAAAAATCAGTTGCTGAAAGGAAATCCTGATCTGTGACCAGAAACTCATCTCACTGCTTCCAGGCTGAACCAATACCTAATAATTTGGAGGAAGAACAAAGAATTGTATTTTTAGAACATTTTAGTGATTCTTACAGGTTATGTGAACTAGACGGAGCAGAACTTAGAAAAAAGAGCTCAACAAGTAACGCAAAATTAGTTTTATCTTATAACATGTTGGAGAATTGGAGATGTTGGCAACTTTTTTGAAATCTCAGATATAAAAAGGTAATATTATAACTAATAACTTACTTTTGCAACATTAGGAATTATTAGTTTTCCTGTTTTAATAAGTGATAACATACTTTTTGTTTTGTTTTTTGTGTTAACAGTATAACACCATGGTATGATCCTCATTATAACATAGTAATATTTTATCCTGACCCATGCCTACTTGTGTAACAATTGAGTGCTGCTTAGTTTTAGACATGTACCCTTGTAAGGCACAAGAACAAAAGTGCATACTTTCCACATCGCCTTCAGCATTGAGATTCCTTAGAAGAACATAGAAGTAACAGCCAAGTAATGACCAGAACCAGACAGGAGAAAGACTCTGCAACAATAGAAACCAGGTCATTCACCTGCAAAGCTGATGAAAGCAAATGGAGGCCAACGTACAAGGAATGGAGATAATTTTGGTCACGTTACAAAAGAATGAAGCCCAGAAGGATTGTCCAGTTTATCTTTAGAGAAACATATAATAACATGTGAAACTGCAAATAAGTGGTTTTTAAAAACCACGTTTGCCTCCCAATGAAATCACACGCCATGTTCCTTAACCTGAACCTCAAAATCCCAAAATATTCTGGAAATGCAGTGGAAGTACAGAAGCCTGAAAGTGAGCAAATGTGAAGTGAGCACAGCAAATTTTCTACATGTCCTAGGTATGAAAAATGAAAAAAAAATCTTGTTCTTTTAAGTAAAATACTCTCCCTTCATTTGGGCAGTCAACAATGAACCAAACTCAAATTCATCTTGACCCAATTGATATATTTGCCTGGGAAAGTACAAAAACAGTAGGAAACCCCCAGCATTGAAAGACCGAAGCGTAAAAGAAGTGAAACCCACACCGGACCGTTGGCGCGGGCTTCATTTTCCAGCAGACCGTCAGCACGAGACGTTAAACTAGACGAGATTAAAAGTACAAAAACACCTGTGAAAGTGCTCCACAATCATCTGTGATAATTCAAAGCTCTCATCTCTACAGTCTTTAAAAGAATATACTTCATCAGGGGTTCGATTTCATTTTCGTTTCAGCCGAATAAGTCCTGCAGGTCATTGTTCGCAGACGCGCTCGGTTTCACTCCGCCTGGGTTCATGCTCGGGGCAGAACCCGGCTGAGAAAAGTTCTGTGGGCTGAAGAAAGGGTTTGCCTGCATCCCAAACCCGCTGGGCATCCCTCCCATCCCCACCGCCATCGGAGTCTGAGTGTTCTGGGCCGACCCGAACTGAGTCGCCCAGGGGGAACCGCCTCCAGGTACGGCCTGGGGACCTATTTGGTTGAGAGAGACTTTGGGCTTGTTGGGTGTAAACAAGTTGTCCAAGGCCGACATGTCGGGCGGTCTGTTCGTCAGCCCAGAGGGTCCTTGATTCTGCGTCAGAGCCCCGAAGTTGGGGGTGCTGGTGGTGGAGGCCATTCCTCCGTAGAGGCCGGGGCCCGAAGGCCGCACGCCCATCCCAATGCCCCCAGATTGGAAACCCATGCTGGGGTTGAAACCGTTAGAGACCGGCCCCACCATCGGACCGGACGAGGGGAAGGCGGACATGGTAGTGCCTTGTACTGGGGGTGGCCGGGCTGAGCTCGCCAAGGACATGCTGTTTAGAGACGTCATGCTGTTGATCAGGCTGCTGGTCAGATCTTTAGTCTGCAACACAGAGGAGAGTTAAAAACCCAACATATTTTAGTCAAGTTGTGTGTTTTTGTTTGGGAGAACGTTTCTGGCTTCACCTGTGAGTTGCTGGAGGACGAAGATTTGATGGCCTGAGGTGCCAACGGCTGCTGGCTCCTCAGTTTAGCTGCCTGTTCCTGTTCCTTGGCTAACCTTTGTTTCTCCTCCAGAGTTAGAGAAACCTGGAGAGCAGCAAGAAAGCGACTTGATCACAGCCAGAACCCTCCATATTTATTATCACCCATTTAAAAAGATGCATAAAATGCCTTAAAGTTATCCATATTTTATTGTAGTAACATAATCTCACTGAAAATTCGAGAAAATTCAACCATAAGTGACTTAATCCCATAAGATGCTTTTGTTTTAACATTTCCTATAAAATAGGGCTCAACAGGAAGTTACCAAGGAAGTGTGGCTATTAAAGGCAGTAAAATACCTTCTATAAAATCTAACCAATATTGCATCAGTGTGTGAGCAATAATACTACACACGTTCATATTAAGATGATGATATCCAGTGTTGCACTACCATAAAACTAAAACTTGAACCAGCTTTAATCAGTGTGCCTAGAAACCCTCAATTAGTCATATGCAACATTTGTCTTCCTGAATACATGAATATTAGGAGGAGAGAGGTCAAGAGAACCTGAGGAGTTAGGTAAATAAAAGTATTCAATAAAAGTACAGTTTTGTTTAGGTTTATTTATATTTGGTGTCTGTAAACGTGAAGGAAGCTGTATTGAGATAATTTGAAAGATGAAGGTGTGCGTGTTCACCCTGTTAGGCTGCGACGGTGTTGCAGCAGATCCATTTTCTTTCCCATTAACACTCGCGCTGCCAAATATGTCGTCAATCTGAAAACAAACAAACCGCGATCAACAGAAACCCATACATTTACAATTTCTTTAGATTTCACTGTTTTAAATGTAGAGTCAAAATTATTACCTGGTTTCCAGAGTTTGGTGGGCTTTTAGTTTCTTCTGTGGAATTCCCTGGATTTGTGATGTTTAGACTCCTATTATATAGAATTCGAAAAAAATATTCAACATCATATCCATTAAATATTTTCATTATTATGGTCAATTGTTAAATAAACTGTTAAAAAGAAACCTCTGCTGCTCCTGCATGATGTGCAGCTGTTCCAGTTTGGTTTTGTGTTCAGCTTCCATGCGGTTCAGCATGTCCCGGATTACCATCATAAAAGAATTAAACTACAAGGAAACACACATTAGCTCAAGTCATGAGAAAAAATACTCTATATGAATCACATACACTAACCAGTGGTGTACCTGATTTAGATTGAGGTTATTGTCGATACTAAGAGAGACGAGGTGGGGCAAACTCTTTGCGGCGAGATGCTCTTTGGGGATGCCAAGCTTCTTGTGGGTAAAGGTGCATTTATAGATTCCTAAAATAAACAGCGACCACTTCAAATAAACATTTAAAGTTTTTTAAAGTGTGAGAACGGTAAGAACGTTATTGCAGCTGTTTGTTTACCCAAAATGCCCATCAGGACAGCTGGCTCTCTGGAGGGGATCTGCTGAAGGAAGGGAAGGATTTCATCGATGACAAACCATTTATCTAGATATTCCAGAATCTTCCCCAGACACACCAGGGAGTTCACTCGCACCTGCACCAGAACACAAGATGTAGATGAATTATCTTAAATAATAAATAAACAAATAAACGAGAGTTGAGCAGAAATGACTGATGAAAGACTCACAGCGAGAGAAGACGTCTGTAGGCAGGCTGATTTGATGCGTGGGATGAGAGAATTCTTCATGGACGGATAGTCAATCAGGTTGGCAAACGTTGGGATGATGTTCAGGCACAGCTCCTGCTCAGCCAAGAAGAAGATGTTACAGAATGTGACAGTTTTATGATGCCAAGTGCGGCATCTGCACTCCCTGTCCTCTGGAGATAAGGAGGTGATTCAGAAATGTAAAGGAAGGCTCCAAGATTTTGCTGCAGAATGCTTGAAATATGCACAACAATGCTTTAGGGATTGGCAACTAGTCTAGGAAAAATGAATACACTTTAAGGTGGCGATGTCTAAGGCAAAAAAAAAAAAAAAAAAAAAAAAGCAGCTGAAAGCATTTTTATAACAGTGCCAAATTATTTTCATTTTCTGGTTTTTTTTTACTTCTGGAACTCAAAATCAAGAAGTAAAAATCATATTATATAGACTGAATTGTCTATCTGTTAACTTGGATGTGAATGGCATACAGTTTATAAAAACCCAGAATTATGTTTCCAAGTGCAATAAAATATTATATAATGACAATACAAAAAAAAATTATTTTCTAAAGCAGAACTGTACTGGTACAGAAGGGAAAAATGATGACACGCAGTCACTTACAACCTAAGCAAGAAAGATAAGCCACAACATGTCACTGCAGAAGAAGCTGGCTGCTTACAAAATACTGCAATCATGCCTCTTAATGAAAAATTTTGTGGAAGGCATGCCTCTTAATGGAAAATGTTGTGGAAGGAAGAAGTTTGGAAACTTATTTCTTAGCTGTAAGACATATTGCAACAAAATTTACAATTATCTAGTGAATCTACATTCTTGTTTTTGAATTTAATTACTGAAATAAATAAAAATGATCAATAATATTCTTACTGAGAGCCACCTGTAAAAATAAACTGAGTGAACAGTTTTCCATCTGTACCTGGATCTGAACTGAGGAAGCCTCCACAGCCCTGTAGACCATGGGAAGCACGCTGTTCTTAATGTCGTCTGGCGGCGTCTTCGTCAGCAGCAGGTCCATCTTTTGCAGGAAGATTAGCAGGATCTGAACAGCAAACACTCAGTTAGGAAAACAAGAGTGAAAATCAGCAGCATGGCAGCCTGTCTCTAGAACAGTATTAGGGAAGTTAGATGTGATCAGTGAATATGATTTGAGTGAGTTTAGTGCAGATGTTATTGCTAGGCACAACACAAGTCAAGCTTGTAGCTGAGGTGTGACACGTTCACCACAAGAAGACCACTCACCATATTACTAGCCTGAAGAGGCATGGAGAGAAAAATACAGAGAAAAGACTTAAAACGGATGCAGTAAACCCAAAGCAGCATGCTCTTTAGTCAGGTTAAATTTACAGTTTTATGCATGTCATCTTGAGCTTCTTGAGACAAATCAGATACATTTTACAAATTTTTAATTTTTTATGTCAAACTTTCAGAATTTTCCCAACTCAAATTTTGGCAGAAAGAGTGGTAAGAGTTTCAAAAGGTTTTCCATGGATGGGCGAATATTTTAGACAACAGGATAGTGAATAAAGAATGGAAAAAGTGAGAGATTTTTTCCATTCTTTATCTTCTTTTCCCATACTTATCCACACCTGGACAATACTTTAATCAGATTCTTCAAGTCAGGGTAGGAACTCTGTTTAAATATCTTAAAAGAATCAGGTGCGTCCAGCACAAGTCTATCCCTTGGTTCTACCTGGAGAGGCTCCTGCTGTTTGAAAACAGGCGTGAGGTCAGGCAGGATGAGGCGAACGTACTCCTCCTTGGTGCACTCTTCGGCAATAAGCAGCACATTCGGCAGCACAAACGGAACCATGTCTGGGTTGACGAACTCTGAGGTCAATGCCGGCAATACGCGGTACACCACAACTCTCTGGGCGGAAAAAGAATAAAGTATTCAAGTATGGGCTCAAGGGAAGCAAAAGAATCACACTTTGAATTGTGAAAGTATCGTTTATCACTGGTTTTAAGTTTATACACACATTAAAAACCAGTTCCAAGCCACTACTTTACCTTTGGCAGCTTTGGCAGCACTTTTGGTAAACCTTTGTAGAACTGAGATTTCTGCAAGTTGTCCCTTTGAAAGAGTGTGTCAAAGTACTGCAATGTTACTGCTCCCACATCATCAAAAAATGGAATCTGCATTTGACATAAAGATGCGCAACATGTCAGACACAAACATCATAATTGATCTGTTTTGTTTTTTTATTTGTTTACTGACAGACTAGAAGAGCAAACCTTAGTCATCTGGTCTGCATCCGGTCGGACTGTCGGCGAGACGCTGAGTAACATCTTGACGTGCTCTCGCACTTCCTCTGGGATCTTACTCAGCAGTGCCGGATTCATGCTGCTCAGCTACAAATTTTATAGAAATGTTAAAAGAAAATGAATGAATAACTGAATAAAAATCGACACCCTACTTTGTATGCATTCAAATTTGGATCTGGACTCACCTGATCCAGCTGCCTGCTGAAACTCTTAAAAATATCATGCTTGTTGACTTGGATTACAGGCTTGCCTTCATTGAAAACGGCGTGCATTATGACTCCGAGAGAGTACATGTCAGAGGCCGAGTCGCAGCTGACGGACAGGATGTATTCAGGGGCCAGGTACTCTGGGTTGGGGAGGCAGAGAGGCGGAAGGTTGGGCTCCCACTCTTTACATGTGTACTTCGGCTGAATTCAAGAGAAAACAGGGATGGGAATGTGAACGAGGAGGAAAATAAAAAGACACTCGACGAAACTTCTGATCAGTACTGTAACTACCTCAGCGTCCGAAGGGTTAGTTGAAGATATGCTGAAGTCAAAGCCCATGATCTTCCAGGCTCCGCTCTTATTGAGGATGATATTATCTGGACACAAGTTGCCGTGGACCATCTTAACCCCACTGTGAAGAAACGACAAACCCTCCGAGATCTGAAGGGACAGAACAAACAAAAACAAACACAAACAATTAAATATAAAGCAAATGAGCTGGATTTTGAACAACACATTACAATAGCTTAATATCCACTCTTAACTGGAGATTCTTTTAAATCCAGAAATGCACACACAAAAAACTTATTTCAGAAAGGCACCGGGTTATTTTTTTTGTCCAAAGGAAAAACGTGAGGTACTGTTTCTGTGCACATCCCTAACCCATAAAGAAATATAATAGCAAGACTGCATTGAATAATACAAGCTAAATAGATGAAGGAAGAGCCTAATAGTTTTAATGAAATAAAGCAAAGATGCAAATTAAACCGAGAGGATAACTTGTGAAGAAATGAGCTGGCATTCCAGCCAACCAGACATCATCACAGTATTGACAGAAAAAAGGTGAGGCTTGCAATTGATCTGGTTTAACTGGCTTCCAGACAAAACAGCATTTGAATGCAGATCCACAGGAGAAGAATACAGGGTTCTGAAACCTGCTTAAAAGCTGCTTGGAACCCTAAAACAATCCATACGACTGGCCGGTAGATCAGAGCTAAGGCGCTTTGTTAGGGTGGGAGATCTGCTGCCAGGCTTACATTTTGCAAACCAAATAAAAGTCTAAAGCAAATGCTAAACTAATCAATCATGACAACAAATATTACAATCAACTTCAATACATCCAGTCTCACCTGCAGTAAGCCATATTTGGTCTCCACATCATAGAGTTTGTATTCTTTGATGTCTTTGGGAACGGGGCTGGGCAGGTTGTCCCACTGGCCCAGCACGTTGGACAGACTGGCGAACACTGGCTCTGTGCAGAATGCCAAGCAGTCCCTGGAGGCCGGATTAAAAAAAGAACAGCTTCATTTATCATCCTTTGAATATTGATGAGCCTTTGTTCACATACAACAACCACTCAGGCAGACAAAACCGTTTGTTCTACATTATTTTCATTCTTGTGACTCATTTTTGTTTATCCTTGATAACACCGCTGTGTGAACGCATCGACGCTCGTCTCACCGTGACTCTTCCAGAGGATGCTGCACGGTCAGGAGGCGCGGGTGACGCAGTCTGGTCAGCTGCTGCACCCCTTTCTTCAGAGAATCGATTGATTGGTCCTTGTCAAACTTCTGATACTTGTCAGTCATCTTCTTATCAAACACAAACACTGCTACTTCCTGAGTGAAACAAAAACAGAGCGTGGACATTAGAAGTGTCCAGCTGTGGAGATCTTTCTGTTTCAGTTTTTCCAAACATTAATTAATCATTGACAAAGAGACTGAGTGCCCAGGAGGGTGTGAACACACACACACCTGTTTGGTAGACTTCTTGGTGCCATTGTAGATCCTCCAGCAAAGGCCAGGACCTCCGCTTGCGATATGTCGGCCAACCTCAAATTCCCGTGTCACCGGGTTGCCCATAACTGCACTGGTGACATCTGCCGTCACTTTAGTGACAGTGCTTTTCAGCTTGTTCAACATCGACTCCATGTTCAGGCTTGATCCAGCAGCTGAGGCAACACATCAGTGGTGAACACAGAGGACAGATAAGCAGTTTAAACAATGTGCAGACAGAGGGGAAATAATAGTTTTTGCAATTACTGAAAGAGACAGCTGTGCTGCTTTTGTCAGAGAGAAGCTGAAATAGGAACCCTAAAGCACCTGCATGAACATTTGCACATCAAAGAGCCCACCAGCATTAAGGCTCTCTTTCTAAACCAAAGTAGGGTCAAGCAAAACATTCCTGTTTGCACTGAAACACTTTTCTGTTTCAACAGTCTCCTAAGGAGGTTGCAGTACTATAATTTAAACCGTGAAGTGCTCAAAAATAACTACTATATTAATCAGCATTCACGGTATAGATTTATAACAAACGCAGGATGGTTTCTGTAATCCAGGTAAAATGGGCAGTGCACAATAAATCAGCTTTCCCCTAGAATGAAAGCTGGGGTTTAAATTATTTGGGTTTGAAAGGAGTTACAGAAGCCAGAAAACAATTCTTATCACACGTTTGCTCTAGTAGACGTTAAGAGTAAAGCTGCTACATGGACGAGTGATGTCCATTTTAAAGGCAATGACTGAGTTCCCCTTTAACCACCTGAAGACACTTCAAATATTCCTAAAGCAGGTTAAAACATGGCTTAGCTACACAACTTATTACTGCTGATAGGCTAAGCCACGTTAAAAGTGTTTAGTTAAAATCAGTAAGCGTTATTTTATCTTTCTCTTTGTAAGACAGGTCTGATTGTGAAATATCTTGGGGTTAGCCAAGTTAGCTGTCTTGCATAGCCTAAACGCAAACGTCCATTCCAGCCCAGCAGTGACATCAAAACTATCGTAAATGTGCCATTTGAATACTTCCTCTGACTTGTGACAAATCCCTTCAACTGACATTATCCTTATGAAATGCAGTCAACAAATATAAAGTATTTTTGCTAAGCTATAACCAAGCTAACAAACTAGCCGCCAGCTATGCGCAAGTAAACAGCGGCGTTATAACCAAGAAACAGCCATTTTCACCCAAAATGTGTCACTTTAAACCCCCCCAAGCTACTTACCGTAATACAAAAGAGACTCTCAGGTTTCAGTCTGGTCCTAAATGGATTTCATGCGGCGCTACTATCAGTAATGGCTGTGACACACAGCCCCCATGTCTTCTTCCAGCAGCATACGAAATGAGTTAGCTTAGCATGCTAGGTAAACGACAGAGCTTACTTCCGGGTATTTTTCAGTGGCGTCAGGTGAGCATACGTCACGAGTTTTAATAAACATTTTCCACAAAAAAAAAGTATCGAATTGCTTCAGAAAAATTTTACTTACGTTTTCACTGGCATAAAATGTAACAACTGTTAATAATGTGAATTTTGAACATAACAGTTTTAACAGCAATGAGCCAAGTTTATACAAGAATTTCCTCTAATAATTAATTATCCACAGAATAACGATATAAGACTCTTTGACAAAATGCAATTTCCCTCTGGGTTATATAAAGCATTTTTGAGTTGACTAGAATATGTGAATGAATTTTCAAATGGAGGTTTTCAAAACAAAAACTGAAAAGTGTGGCATGTACTTGAAGAAAAAGTTACTTTACATACTTTTCATCTTGTTATATAAAATCACTATAAAATTATGGAGGATTCCATATAAAATACAATGTAGTAATAATGTAACTGAATGCAGCAGAGTTACAAACGGATATGAATAGTTTTGCAAGACATTAACTCACAACTAAACAGAGGTAAGTAAGTAAAATAAAAAAACAAACTTATTTGAGAGAACAGCTTTTATTGCATGTTCTGGTACAAGTTTCAACATCATAAAGTGCATTCTGTCCTGATTTAAGTGTTAGCAAATGACAAAACTAAGAAATGAGAGTAAATAATGGTTCCATCAACATGATTTTTTAAAATTATTACCGACTTCCCACATTTCACCAAAATTAAATTAGTATTCAACAATTATGCCAAGTCATAACACACAATATCCTTTGTATTAATTCAAGTGTTTAAAAGTTTAAATTAAAAAAAAATTGAGTAAGTAGTACTTTGTATCCTCAAAACGACTACAATTAAAACCTGAAATGTTACCCTGAGCTACAGTAATACTAACATTAATCTACCTTTTCATTTCAGTTCATTTAAATACATTGTAAAACGGGATTCATACCATAAACTTCAGCGACATTAGACTTCACTCCTTTCAGCAAAACAAGATAAACTACAGAAGTGTTTTTTTTTTTAAATCAACTGATACGTTGAAATATAAATGCATTATGAAGGTGGGCAGAACAGAAGTGCAGAGTAAGAACCTCTAATCAAAACAAAATTAGGGTTTGTCCAAATCCAGCATCTAACTTCTGAAGAAATACTCAGTTGAACACAAAAACTTAATCATATTTTTTAGATTGAAGAAAAAAGTCCTACCTGTGTTTGCTTGAGCATCATTAGCTGCTTTCCTAAAAAAGAAAAGCCTCAAAACCAAAGCAACAAATCTCAACTATAATAACCTGATATATTTAAAATGACCGTATTAAAATCATTTTCTTTACTTTAACAGAAAATTTGAATAAGCTGAAATGTTCAGCTGAAAATGTTTCATTTTCTTTCTACTAGACATTCGATGGTTGCATTCCAGTTATTGCTACTGAACCTCAGACACCAGTGCTTGTTTTAGAAAGAGCTAGAAAAATGCTGGAGGAAGACAACAGGGTGATGTTTTTCAAACTCTTTGAGCAGCTTCCTCTTCTGCTTGGCAGCCATGTTGGTGTTGGATGAAATGTCTCGGAGGAGTTGTCTGAGGCTTTCCAGAGTCGTGGCGTCACGCTGATCTTCATACTCCTGAGGGGTTACCCGCTGGCAGAACGTGAACGCTGCTACACATAGAGAAATATTTACTTAATCTACGTTCAAAAGAGTTCTAACTTGATTTGAACTTGGAGTAACAGCGCCCTCAATTGGAGATACAAATTAATTACTAAACAATACCTTTCTCAACATCAAATAGTTGGGGTTTTTTTGTTGTAAAAATAAACATGTAGATCTTTTTTACATCAGAATACATATGCATATGAATGGAGTTGTTATTTTAGATGGCTGGTTTTAACTTACAAGCAACTGAGTCTGGATCCTTCCCCTGTTGCAAAGTCCTCAACGTTCTTCTCACTACTTCAGTAAGTGTTGCAGGAGTCTTTTAGGATACGGGTACAGCAAATAAAAAACAGAAAATCACTTGAGTGCGTTTACAAAGGTTTTTGTTTTTTTTCGCATTTCATTACATTCACAAACAACACTTCATTCAGGTTTTAGTCAAACCCAAACATGAAGCAGTGCTTACTTGTGAAAAAAATCTACAAAGTGTGCTTTACATTTCTGTTCAACACTTCTTTATTCCGTCACTAGCAGATAAAATCCAGTGCAAACATTTGTCTTGAGGAGTAATTAATGTTATGCGTTGTGGAAAACTAGCAGTCTCTATCAAACGAGTATCATAATGCTGCCACCAATCTTCCCACAGTTGATGGGAAGATTGAAAGACCCAGACATTCTATTTGTAAATGTTTAAAAATAAAATCATATTATTTAGGTGTTAATATTACTAAGAATTTAAACAAATTATACAAAGCGAATTATGGTACTATGACTAATAAAATTAAAAATAACCTGGACAAATGGGCCCCCCTGACACTCGAT